>JAYKKI010000021.1:15537500-15690000 GCA_039881145.1 Druceiella hillmani | reverse complement strand
AAAGTTAATGAGTGAAAACATATATTTGCAACGAGACAATTTACAAGGTCGATACTACGGTTCAGTGGAGCGTTTCGATTCAAATAAGTCCAAGATTGAGATTCGTGTAATGTAAGGTATATATCCAAGAGTTCTTATATATTTTTCTTGAAAAAAGAGACACATCTGGAGTAGCTAATAATAAGCGTCATCGAGTTTTTCCGAGTATCAAATTGATATTTGAAACGAGTAATACTCTTTTCTTGTAAAATTCAAGGGAACTGAAATAAAAAGACAAAAGAATAAGAAAGAAAAATAGAAGGAAACCATGTCGCCTTTTTAACTGTTTTGTCAAAAAATTAAAATTTTTCCGGCGTAAAATGATTCTCTTTTTTTATAAAATTCCGCAAAATACAGAATTGCTTCATTTTACTATAAACTAATATGTTATACAATAAACGATTAGTTTAAATCACAATGACATTATGTGTATTGTGTATATTCTAAAAACACGCCAAATTCTAGACACTTCGGAAATATCTGAAACCCGATCACGAATATTTAATTACGCGTTGAATATTAGGTTCAAATCTGTGATTTCTCTTTAGTGACAATACAACTTAGAGTCACGTTTTTTGAGCAAAGCTATAATCAAATAAATTACTTTAAATATTGGCTGTTGATTTATTTATTTTTTTTATACAGTCATACTTTGTATATTATGCAACGATACCAGAAGCTTATTGATGTCGGGCAGATGTTTTACATCAACAGAAAAAAAACTATAGTTTGCCTGGGTATTAAATTATATAAAAAAATAGTATCAAATTATATTCTTTGAAGTTTTATTCTCACATGATCAGTAAATAGTTTTATTCTTACCCATGTACAAAATAACAAAGTATGATTCAAACGAGCCAAGTATGATTTCAAATAATTTAAATTACATCTATAAAATCTATTCTCAATGTTTACACTTTTAGAGATAAAATGTTTAGGTGAAAATATTGTTAGATCAATTTAACTAAAGGGTTTACAATAATTCATTCTATATGAAATTTAATCGATTAATATATGAAGAAGAAAAGTTGTTTATACGTACATTGTCCAAATTATTAGACAATAAAACCTGTTCAAAATGTATTGAAAAAGATATGAAAAAATTCAGTTTCATTCTGGGAATAATAAGCTACATATTCCAAAGATGCAACATAGTAATCATAATTCATTTATTCATTTTTTAATTCGCGTGCCCTTTAGTAGATAAAGTAGCCTGTCGGCCTTCCTGCGGGCGAAACTCGTGGAGGGAAGTATGGCTTGAGAAGAAAGGTTCTATAAACAGGGGACAATTGCTTCTTTACATAATTTCATACCAGTCTTTACTCTCTGTTCTGTGGTCCTTTCAGTTGTGATTGTAACAAAAAAAATTCAATATTATAGAAAAAAATAGTTTCCTTAGTTCAGAGTACACCGACAATCCTGAGTTTAGACAGAGGTAATATGAAGAACTTTATCATTAAGTGATACTGGGACTTAACCATTGCCGTAAATAACTTTATATTGCGACACATAACGAACAGTTAATAACATCTAATGATAAACTTTTGAATTTAAATTGGATAATATGAAATGGGTTACACTTGGCATTTGTAAAATCAGAAGAATAGTGATGAGTCCCAATTTATCATAGTCATTTTAACAATAGTAAATTCCGTCACCGAAAAGACCTAATATAAAGACATAAAAATAAATGAATAATAGAAAGATAATTGAAAATGAATAATTGTAATTAACATGCGAGCCCAAGATCGTCCATTTGCCCAAACTCTTGACACTAGTATTCCTAAACAGATTTCAGGCTTAAAACTATTCTGCCAACCTACAAGACGAAATTACACCGTTTGGTAGAGCGAGATAGTTTCTAAAAATCATAAATGACTTGTGAAAAAGCTTTTCACTTATTTTTTGCAAAGGAAGTCGGAAGTAAAAGAAAAATTTAAAAAATTCGAAAAACACGTTGAAATAATTCATAAAAAAGTTTATAAAGGCACTCAAATCACACATCAAACGACCACAGCAAAACGGAATAGCGGAACAAATGAAAGACCACTGGTTGAAAAGCCAAAGTGTTGGATTTTAACACCAACCTCTCAAGACAGTATTGGACCGAAGCAATGTATATTTCTCACTAATACAGCTCCAGTATGAACACTGAAATAGAAAACTAGAGAAAAGATGTAGAAAAAAAACAAACATCAGGTGAAGGGTAAATGACAAAAGCTTATGATTAAGATGTGCAAGTTTATCTTAATAGTGACAAATGTATTTAGTCAGAGAATTGAATAAAGTAATACTACAGACAAAGTTTACAGACTCATTCTGTCTTCAGCAGCTTTATGATTGCAACAAGAGTTTATTTTAAAACGTAAATAAACAGTTCAATGACAGAAACTTGGAAATCACCGTCTTCATTTCATTACATTTGTACCACCAAAAATGGTAAACGATGGTCTCGTAATTCTCATCAGATTTTATTCAGTCAATTGGCAAAATGTGATTGGTTTAGTCCAGGGTTTTTTTATTAACATATTCTTTAATTTATATTGCCAGTATCACTCACGGTAGTAATTGTACTTTTATATATAATCGAAAACAAGTCATTAGAAATATGTATTTCCAAATCAAACTTTGTCATATCTCTCAGCATAAGTACCGACTTAAATGTTCAGTTTCTCTATTATTTCCGCTAATTACATTTGCAAATATCCAAGAGGAAATTTCAATGACGCATTGTCAGCGAAAATGTGTTCAGTTGTGAGTTATCACAAAATGTTTATAATAACTTTCATTGTTTTCCTGCATGTTAAAATTAAATTTTCCCTGTTTAAATTTAGCTTTTATACATACAAATTTAGAATAAGGTTAAACAATTAAATTTTTTTCACATATAAAACCAATTATTGATGGAAACTTTTTCTAGTTTTGTAAATACAAAAATGTCTTTTATCTAATTATTCTTTCAAAACAAATAAGTAATACAAAACAAACCCGAAGAAAACACAATACATGAGTATAACAATATCAGTATAGCAAATTAGTTATTCAAATCAAATGACTCATAAACTACACCCAAAATGCATTATAGAACATATAATTTGATAAATGGCGTGGTCAATCCTCGTATATATATTGGAGAGTTATATTTTCTTGATTATATACCTTTGTTAATTTAATGGTAAGATGCACAATATGTAATGGCAAACGTTACCTAATTCGTTTATGCTACGGAGGGTGAAACCTTCACCTCAATAAGGCCTGTGGTAGTATAAACAGCACAATGTCGCCATGAACGGCTTATATGAATCTAACTGCGATCCAGTCGTCACATAGTACAAGTTTACGTCATAAAATCGTTTTAATTAAGGATTTATTTTTGAAATTTTTACAATATCTTATGGAAAAATAATATTTTTGGAATGTAAAATAAAGGGACAATTTTTTTAGCTTCATAAGAATGTTCTTTTAAATCAATTGTAAACGATTTACGATATGCTTCAAAGCGTATATTAAAACATCAAAGTCATCACTAAATAATAGTGTCTGTATGTCCGTTACGCTGGAACCCTATTTACATATGTATTTCATTAAAGAGAAAAATTGGACATTGTTCTCAGTAATTGTAAAATATGCTCCCGTAGCGTGTTTACTTATTATAAATTTGTATATTTAACTTATAAACGAAGCAATGAAATTTTCGAATCAGAAAACATAAAAACTGAATGGACTAAATTACGCTTTCTGAGTAAAATGTAACCCTTCCATTAGGTGATGAGATTTAAAAATAATGTAAAGGTAATTACAAAAGTTTTGTGTTATAAGCAAAACTCGAAGTAGAGTTTTTCTCTTTGTGATGAAATCGCATGTATATATGTCATATTTTGTTAATTAATTGATTCAACAGAAGCCAAGTCAAGAAAAGAGCCTAATATTTCTGTATAATACGATTCAATATGAAGAAAAATTAGAACAATGACTCAAAAGATTCAGGTTATAATAATATTAGCGAATAAAAATATTTTAAGGTTTAAAAATAAGGGTTCTAAATTAGAATATTGCTTTTCCTTGAAATTTGTAATATCTTAACTATTGTTATAAAATACTATTATAAATACGAAAGTGAACTTCATTGCTTATTTGTTTGTCTCAAATAACCTCTTTGAAATGTTGCATATTTGTTGCCTGCGTGATGAATATGACCATAAGATACTTTTATCACAGAATAGAATTGACTAATTTTTTTCGTAAATAAACACTATTCACATTAAGGATAAGAGCATGAACAAAGTATGTAAAAACCTATATAAATGACATTTCACCTTATGGCTCTTACCTGTACTAGCCGTAGGGTAAAATGGACAAAACTTCTTTTTATGTCGATTCTCTGCATCTCATACTATAATATTAATTTCGTTATTTTCAATATTAAGATCCTATATTTCCACAAAGATGTTGTTTTTAAATTTTACCATTTGAAAACAACGTCCTTTGAAAAATATGTTTTACTACTTTTCCCTTCTCCACGCAAGCAAACTACAGGTCAAAGCTAGTAGATTATACATCACAGCATGTCATAATTGTGCACCAAGTGAAAACAGCAAACTACCCAAAAATAAATTATGCGAGGGCTAAAACTTATTACTCTATAGCTAAGTATTATGCACTGAATGAAGGAATTTTTGAACTTCACAAATTCTAGTTTATGTAATTGAAGGATATATCAACTGTGTTTACAAGACTCAGTTATATTAAAAATTTTGGATCCGAATTCCTAGCAACTGAACTTTTCTTAATTGAGTCAATCTTAAGCGTTCAAGTTTCAGTGTATTAACGATTATCATTTATAACTGCGAACAGGACCAAAATTGAAAATAAAGTAATTATTTATTATAGATCATTTTCTGTCTAAAGGTGTGACAAGAAATTCTTTTTTCTATTTAGGAAAGTTACATAAAACAACATTTTATATCCAAATAAAACTTGTACGAAGTTTCCGTACGCACATAGACAGGTAATGGTTGAAATATTTTAAGGTATAACGTTTCTTTTCAACTAAAAACCAATATGTACATTATTTTTCACCCCGTAAGTAATATAATTTTCATTGCTGAGCACATCTTCTACAAGGGTAACATTACAGGACATTTCGAAACGAACATGAGGTCTAGAGTCATCGCTATAATTTCCTGGTAAACTTTAAATAAACTTCAAGTAACGCTGTTTATTTGCATTATTTCCACTGTAGCAGTTGTGCGGATAAGAGGACGCATTATTCGGATATTTTCAGCAATTTAGCTGGAAAATTTCATAAAAAATATCATGGCATCATTAAAACTTGCATTTTTAGTTGTTACTTCACATGATCGAGTACAAAAAAAATAGTTATTGTTATACTCGCTCTTTCCGCAATTATCCTATAAATATATTTAAGATCTTACTATTTTATAATAAGCGAATCAATAAACACTATTTTTCAATGATACATTTAAAAGTTTACTGTTTAAGAGAAAAACGTAATGGCAAAGAGACAGATCCTATAATCGTTCTGTTTCTTTTTCTTCTTTAATGTATGAAACTCTAATAGCCGGTTATGAAAAAAAATAACAAAAAAATGATCCAAAAAAAGGAAACGAGGAATAAATTTAATTTTTGTGTTTAACTTCTAAAATCGAAGACTTTTTAATTTGTTTAAAAGGTAATCTATTTTCACTTAACAATTCGACAAAAATTTCTATGGCGTATTAGGTAAATAAGGTTTACTTATGCATTATTATTACCACACTAGCTGTGGGCCATGAATTCACCCGGTAAAATTACTCTAATTGTGCTTGTAAAGCATTAAATTTAAATATCTATTAAGAACGGATAAGCGTAGTTTTCAGATTACTTATCAGATATTAGTTGCTACTTTAATAAATATATAATAATTGTAAGATCAGAAAAGCAGTAATAATATCGTACCATACCGCATATTCAGATAATCACTGTATACCAGTTTTCGTTAGTCTTATCATGGTGTATATATGATTTCCAACTAATCGAATCAATTTTCTAAAATCAAATTTTAATCAAAGTATAACGGAAATAATTAAAATGAAAGGTATCTCACGTCCGACTGCAACAGTAGCTAGTTGACTTGGACTAGTAGTAATACATGAACTGGTAGCAATACATGATTATTTTCTTTTTTTTAATAAAAAAGAGTTTGGGGGTGATACGGACCTATGTCTATGTGTTCATCTAGAGTGGGCTCATATCACAGACTACAGATACTACTTGAAGCTAGTACTCAATTTTCACAATTTATGGTATTCTAGTTATTAGCTCATTTTTTTTTTCAAATACTAATATGCATACTGTTTTTCTCAAAGAAAAAAAATATATTTAAACATCTATTATGAAAGTCCTGAATCTTTTAGAAATGAAATTTATTTTGTAGAATAAACCTGGCTAATGTAAGATACGTATTACGAGGTTGTTGCATGTTGATGGGAGAACATAATTTGCAAGTATTCTAATTTCTTTAAACAATCTTTAGTGGGATCAATAAAATATTTATATCTACTAGTGAAACAAATGTAACAAGAAATGTTTTAGCAAAGACTAGTAACTAAATTCAAAACATAAAATTTTCTCTCCATTTTTATAAATCATTTGAAAATATTTTAAAGTATCTTTTAAGGGTTGACACAAAAAGGAATACAATTAAGGCCTCCAAAAACATATGGGTGTACGAGATCTAAATAAATAAACCGTATCTTTTTATCTCCATGTATTCAGCAGATACCTCTATCTTTATAAACTTATTTATTTATTTATACACGTACATTTATCATCACATTACAGGTAACTTCTTCGTAGCGATAAGAAATTAATCGTTTAACAAGAATACAGCATACGCGAGCCCTACAAAAGATAACGACAACACAATTCGATAAATTTACTTCATTCACTCATCATAAATAAATCACAATCTGGTGCGACCGCAATCATGATTCAGCAATTGAACACCGTAGGGAACCGGTGAATTCCAAAATAATTCAGTTCTAGAGGGTGGTATAACAAACAGGCGATGACTGCGTGAACGTAGAAAATTATCAAGTGCGAAGGGATGACAGTTTATTCGATAATACCGGGCATAAAATGTTTCCTATTAATAGCTGGGAAATCAATTTCATTGGTGCAATATCTTTCTGAGTTGCAAGGAATGGAAACCTAGCATATCCGAGAGGAAATCGGTAAGAAATAGAAAAGGGAAGTAACCATACCATCTCACATACAGATATCGAAGGAACGTCTTTTGCACAAGTTCAATCATCAAGCTGTTCTTGGTTTCGTATGGGTTCCAAATAATGGAATTGGATTCTATTTGGCTCAACACTAATGAATTGTATAGCTGACGAATTGATAATAAATATTGTCCAGTTGGTAAAGCTATACTGGTAGGTAGTGATAATAAATAGGAGGAATTTTATAACTAATAATACAAAAACATTTCAAATAATGTTTTTTTGAATTAAAAATCTACGATAAATTCTGCAATAGACCAATATTCCTATACGGCTCTTCTCACGTCAGACACACTTCGCAGATTTTTTCAACATATAGATGGAAATGTTCTACACTGCGATCGTTTACACGAGGTCCCCACTTAACATTTTTCATTAAAATTTATTTTAATAATCATTGGTAACAAGGTATTAGTTATAAAAATTCTACATATAAGGCATAAAACAAGTTTAGAGCAAAATAAACCCATGCAAACGTAATGAGAGCACAAAGTCATTAAATTCAGTCCACCTTTCAGACCACTTTCGACGTATAAACTTGAATTTTAGCACAACAATAAAACTTATTAATCCATGTTATCGCAATAGGTAAAACTTAAAAATATTCGTTTCAAAATTTTAGAGAGAGCGAATTAACTACTCGATTTTTTAAAATTCCATGTGTATTACGGAGTGTCGTTTGAAAAGGCTAGTTATAAGGATTTTAAATTTGTTCATAATTTGAGATATTATATATCTAGATATATACTGAAAAACCTGCAAAAAATATTTCCTCCCCTCATTTCCAAATTCCTACTAAAACTGAAATTGCGAAAAAATTATTGGCTTTTAGAAGTGCAAACAAAGGTTGTTAGAAAACTAAAGCGATGATTTTAGACACCATTCTATTTTAGATATTCACCACATTTTCACACCAACAAAACATATAATAGGCAATACATGTGCGTTTGTCTAGTTTTGAAACCGATTTTCTCAAAAACCTTTTGACGTAGAAAGTTTAAATTTGCATGCTGACATCTTACTAACCAATTTATTTTGCACATATTTTACAGCGCAAACCTTTTAAAAATATTTCTAAAATAATTAAAGGTGTTAAAAAACTTTTTTTTTATTACAAAAGGTTTGTTATTAGGTATAAAAATATTTCTTTTGCTATTTTAAATTGTATATTTAAGAAGATATTCAAAAATCGGCAAATATATTACACAACGCCACCTTATGTCCGAAGCTACTGGGCTAAAACTCGTGAAAAATGGGACTGGTAAAATCCAACTAGAAGATTAAAGGAAGACTATAGCCACTGTCCTAAATGGTGCACGATTTACATCAATCTTTATTTTTATTCTTTTTATTGCCCCCTACACTGTATACCCCCTATTACTGTACGTGCTTATATAGCTAGGGTACAAGTACAAGTATGTAAAAGCGCATAATATCAAATTCTTCTGGAAATCAATTATAATAAAATACAATTTTTATTTGTATTAAAACAATATTAAACTGATACCAAATCCTTTCACCACTAAACTATTTTTTCTACCAGTTCGCCATAACTTAATTGGTGTAAAATTTTAGATTGAATCAATATATACAAATTTGGTTTATTTAAATAATTACCATAACTAATAGACACTGCAGGTCAATGTTGAAATTCTGATACCTGGTAAAATTTATATTGGATTATTTTTGTAACACAGTCGGTTAATGCCAACCATTGCTCAATATTAGAACCCACCTAATATTTTGTGGCTAACCGCTGCTATTTAATATAAGGATATAAGTAATTCATAAGGATAAAATATTCTTATAATATTTAGGAGGTCCATATCTGCACTGAATATCTTCCTCACATAGAAACAAAAACTTTTTGAGCAAGCTTAAATTCTTTCCGTTTGCCAGGGATGTCGATATCTCTTGGTAGTTAGAATCTATTGTGTTTACATAAGTAGTTGACCGAATGAATGACTTACCTATATCTGTGCACTTCTGCTCTCTTGAAATTCTACGAGAAAGGAAACAACCGGCATATAAAAAATACCAAAAGTTTTTTACAATAAAAACAGGATTCTGAAATTTATATATAATTTATATATGCAAGAAATTGAGAAGGAACCATGCCCTACATTTTATATATAAATATATCTTGAGCAAATTGAATCTATAGCTGCTGATTCCCATGCGATACTAATATATCTCAATCTTATCTTAAAATGTATGTGCGAGCGAAGTGGTCAATAAATACTGGACTACTATTCAATTATTGCTATGCAAAGTGGCAGTTATGAAAATGTGTCATTGTTTGGTAACAAAATGCTTGAGGTAAAAGAAAAGTTTACGTTTATTTGAGCTGCCGCTTTATTTTGAGTCATATCATACCTTGTAATAAAATAGAAATGTAAAAACCTAATTCCATTCGGATAAATATTTTTAAGCATTTAAGCAGTCGAATACACGGGACATAATTTTCGTGAACATTATATGCTGTTAGCCTAAATCACGACCGTCTTATCATTTAAGCTGAACTCTGCGTTCAGAATGTGTAGATGTTGAAGGCGGTCTAATTTTAACGACGAACCCAAGTAAATTTTACATAATTTAAATCTTCATGGTCCAAGTATTTAACAAAAATAGGCTAAAGCAGTTAGAAACTTCAACAATTGCTTAAAATGTTAAGAGACAAAAAAGAGTAAAATTATTAACTTACCCCAAATTTTATTGAAATAATAATTTATGTAACTGCAAGTCGATGAAAAATTGTTGCTTAATAGTGTTTTTTTCTTATTTCACTTTAATAGTATTACATATATTCTATAAAATAAGTACCGGTATTGTAGTATAATAACAACTGCACTTGTTAATAATAAAGTCAAGAATAGTTTAGCAAAGTAATACACAACTCTCAAGAAACGAATTGTCAAACAACAACAAATCACTGAGAAAAAAATTACGACGAACTATCAAAATACAACATCACCACAGCAACGATAACATCTGCCAGGCGCTTTCTATTACACGAGCGTTAACTTTTGGCACCAAGCAACTAATAACTTAGAGATCATGCAATTCCAATTAATAAAATTTTTGACTAACTTCTCGAACATTCCTCTATTCTTTTCTAAAAAGGTACTGTCATACCTTATATAAAATAAATATGTTTTTACTCAAAATTATAACAAACGCTTATATATATATAGCCAAACGAATGTTATACCGTGGTCTAGAATATTTACCAAAATTTTAATTATTAAAAAAACATTTTAAATAATCGTTAAATGAAATTTTGTTACTCTGCAAACAATACATAAAAAGCCGAAGATTTAAAATAAATAACAAAGCAAATAAATGCGCTGAACGAATTTTCTGAACTTAATACAAATGAAATTTGAAAAGCGTTTAAAATTCATAATACTTGAAGTAATATTTTTAATTGAATATTCTACCGTGGCAGCATTTTAATCCCCTTCTGTAATTTAGAAAACAAATACGTATAGTAATTAAAAAAATTGCCCAGTTTCATTGCAAAGTCCCATTCTCACGAAATTTGTCAGCATTTAATTAAACACTGAAGGGAATTTGGTTGCAAACAAACGGCTTCCGTGTTGGTTGGAGCGTAAATTAAATTAACAAGCTTGATTATTTTAATTAAAGTATTAAGCCTCTATACACATTATTATCGACGGTAGTAGATGTGCAGTAGATGATAAGTTGAAACTTTAGCATCACATAATCGAGATGAGGCTAAATTTGGGCACACTCTCCCTTAATACTTTTTAATTGTTGTAAAGAGGTATGGAAAAGGCTGATGAAAATTAAATTTAATAAAAATAATTATTAACTAAAATTAATAATTCACTTACTAATACTAATATATTACAACGACACAATTTATTGTAGCATTTGTAGTATAATTAATGATGATTATCAAAACCACATCGGAATATTGTGGATTTCACCCAAAACAGAATATATTTTTAGTAAAACCACTCCAAAATATACTTTACGTTTTAGTGCGCAGTTCTATATAACATCACTAGAATAACGGTTTCTATCGCCACTTAAAATTAACTATTGGTTCTGTCTGTCATATTTATATAATCTCTAAATCGTTTAATTTCAAAAGGTTGAGGATGTACATTGAGGTTGAGGATGTACAAGATGAGGAAGTACATTTAGGCTTCTATCTGTGCAGTTCGGGTAGGTGTACCGCAAAATAATTATCTTGGGATATTTTCTCTACCTACTGCATAACAGAGGTATTCACACTACAGAACAAACCTTCACTGGTACTGTGCTGATGATACAGTTATAATGGCAACAGCAGATATGCAAATTAAAATCATCGAATATTTATAAGAAGTACTTAATTAAATCAACAATTGGACCATTGATTGGAAAATCCAGTTCAACGAGTCTGAACCTATCCATTTCAGATTTCAATTACGATAAAAGAACAGCAATCTAAACACTTACATCAAAGAAGTTCAAGTCCTTCAAGCAGATTCCGTGAGATACTTTGGTCTTTTGTCGGAAAATAGGCTTAATTTTAAACACCACGTTAAAGGAAAAGCTGACCAAATCAGGCTGAAGCAACGACAAATGTTTTGGTTGATTAGATATCACTCACAGTTTAGACTCGACTGTAAGCGACTTACTTACTTGTTTATCGTCAATCCGATTGGGATGAATGGTCTTCAGCTTTGAAGATGACCTGAGAAACAAAATCGTAACCAAGACATATGAAACTTAAACTTAATACGAATTATGGAACATACCAACTTAGAAATTATCCGACTTCTGGATATTTCTCACGAATTGAGAAGGCTAACACGTATTAGACTTCATGAATTAGTAACATGAATAAACTTAATTTGTCAAGGAGCTAAATGTTAGAATAGTGAATCCATGCACGAATTGCTTGAAAATAAAGTCAAGTATATTTTACCAGAGATAATTAATTAGTGGTACATAAATATATCACCCATATTCAATAAATTATTTGTGTTTAAAAAAGAGAAAAAAGAAATTCCAACAAGAAAAATTCAGTAACTCATTCAATAGGAAACAGCGATGAATAATAAACATTTTCATGTTTTGTACTCTTAGAGCCTGTCATTCTAAAATTACACTTAAATGTTATGCGTAAGTAATGCATGGTTCAATATAACATTTAATATTTAAATAATCGATAAGCATTCATCAATACACACCTAATGGTAGATCGCCATAGTTCGTATATCTATTTAAAAGTGGTGCAAAGGGATAATTTAAATAGTTTGACGGTGTTTGGAAGCTTTTCAATTTAAAGGAAGAGGTATCTGACATGTGTTTATTTACAAAGAAATATTTATGGAGAGTATCGTCAGAAATATGAATGGTATCAAGAAAAAGAACCCTGAATGATATTAATGACTCGATAAAAACCTATGAAAATGAAAACAAAAATTAAATAATTTTTTCCCAATTACCACACTTAATTGTTTAAAGTTTATTTGCACGTATACCAATATTCTTGTTTGGTTTTATTATACGACCGTGAATGACTGTGTATTGTAATATATTATGACTATTAAAGCCATGCTATTTTGTTATATTATGGCCATAAATTATTAAAATTCAAAAACACTTTTTGAATAAAACAATCATTTAATTCAACACAAAATGAAACAATTTTTGAATTCAAAGAAGGAAAATCAACACTCACAAAAATTAATCTAATTGTACGCTAGAAAATTTCTTAAAAGACAATCTTTTATTCTCCATAAGTGTTTTACATGAAAATCTTCTGGATATGATGATATCCTTGAAATAATATAAATTTATGAACTTTAATTTGGTACACATAAAAATCTCAAAATTATTTAATAATGCCCAGTATGAGGTTTTGTATGCTTACCTATATGGTAATATTTTATTTTCACTAATCGAAATATATTCAGAGTACACATGTAAATTGGAACTAAAGACGCACGCGAAAAATAATACAATTTTGATTTATTCTTTTCGCGAAATCTGTGTTAATCGCACTTCACGCAATGCACCCACGCATGCGTGCACACATGTACGTATGCACAATAAATCGTCATGGATTTAAATATAATATTAGAATGGCAAAATCTTAAGCAAGAGAATTTTTCTAATTTACGATCAGACTTACAGCGCGCAATCTAGACTGATTACATTTCTACGTGCATGCTTAGATATGTGTTAATTTTTGGCACAATTCCGTAACAAGTTTCACACATCCACACATCACACATGCGAAAAACATGGGCACATGTGCGCGCGCGTCAAATCGTGCCCCTCTCGCCAAACATATAAATATACGCTCACGGGTTTTGCCATTAAATTGTATTGGAAGGATGGGCCAAAATAATTCTAAGTATTGTGAATGCTCAATGAAACTTGTATTATTTTAAACGTTAATAATAGTATTGCACCATTAAAGCAATAAAGACGCGGTAACATAAAGTCAGCTTCTTCTGTCTATGACAGGACTACCATGCGCATGTTTCTTGTTTCGACAACACCGTACGCCAGAATAAGAAACCTTTGAAAATTAAAATATTCTACTAGCCTCAAAGGCGTTGAAGCAGAAGTGACGAAACAATTCACACGGTGCTTTCCGGGCGCGATCTAGACTGATTACGTTTCTGCATAGATATATGTTTATTTGTCTGCTCAATTTTGAAACGTTTCTGCGCACGTACCTGCTTACATCCCAGCCAGTGGTTTTCCCTTCAATTTTGATCGCCGGATTAAAGCGTGTCGGTAGTAATCTACTTCTAAAGCGCTCCATTGTTTTTCTTCCTACTCTTCTCTGTCCCTATGACGTGTCGCCGGCACACATGCAAATGACGAGTCATACGCCGACCTTTTTATAAGGGTGAAAGAGTTCGGTGTTTCATTTTGACTGGTATTTATTTGTTGTGTCGACTTCTTGATCCAGTTATTCCTTAGACACTGACTTACTTATATTTAATAGTATAGTGTTCCGTCAATCGATTCGCTTTTTTGAAAATGTAAGAACTTTATCGCAACCGTGACGTATGATGAGTAGACGCCGGTTGTATCACAATAGATATCATAGTTATGTTTTGAGTGAAGATCATTTGAGAATGCTAGCGGAGTTTGCAGCATATTTACAATAAAATGCATAATAAGACATTAGTAATATTATATACATAAATGTGCTTAAACATCTTGAACGAACCACTTTATTAATTCGTAATATTAATTTAAGATACAATTTAGTATTATACAGAAATAACCAAATTACGTTTTTGCATAGATTTTCCTTACATTGAAGTTGTTATTTACTGTCCACTGTTAGAGTTACATCCACAGGAAAAAAAACGTTTTAACCACAGACGTACGTAATTATTCTTGAAAGTATGCTGTTCCTCCTCCGTCTCACCATGTATCACTTTTCTAATTACGTATTTAGGTAATTTACATAGAATTAAGTATCGAAAACACGTAGTTTTACTTCAACAATTTCTGCAAAGAATTTCACAAACGAAATCACGATCAATCAATTTCTAGATCGACCAAATTCGTTAAATTTAAGCATATACAGATCAGATATTGATGATCGCCGACAGCTTTCGTATTTTCCGGTTGAATTCAACAATATGGGACCTTTGCATTATTGATGTTGGCGGAGAATCTATGTTGCACTTAATAGCCCCTCCCCCACCCAAAAGGTGTTAGGTCGCTGCTCAGCAAGGATCTACCGCTGAACAAATATCTGCGCACAGGAAGAGCCTGCATCCATATGGCTGAATATTTCAAAACACTTAATACGGCTGGACATTGTTTATTCATCAATTGTCGAATTGACGGTCATAACATAATTGGGAATATAAAAAAATGTTTGTTTTGTAAATATGACTTGTATATACTTGAATATATATTTGCCAGCAGCATTTTAAATGCTTGGGATACCTAGAGAGAATTCTATAAAGTTTCTCAAGATTTTAATGCAGATGAAATGACAAATTTTTGTAATACGTTGATTGGAGATACTCAGAGGCACAGTAGACTAGACTCTAAAACCGTGGATACTTTAAATAATGCTTAGATGCATTTTTGAACTGATCTCGATGTAACTAAATTTTCATTTTCCATTTTCGCTTGAAAGACGAGAATGATTGAAAATTGATCTAGTTATATATTTTTTTAAGCTGAAATCGGAACAATCAAACTAAAGGTAAGCAACCCATTTTTGCATAAAGTGGCGCACTTTTGAAACATTGCTACAGATTGTACGGGTATATGTGTCAAATGAGCATGTTTCTTAGTCTTTAGGTGTGAATTACTCGTAGATGTCACGATGTGCTGCTTTACAAAGAAATTTTTTATTCACAAGGAAAATATTTTGTATCTTCGTATATATATATATATATATATATATATATATATATATATATATATCCAAGCCGACTCCAAGCCGGCTGGTCACCGTGGAGGATCATGACCATAACCCTCCAAATAACAAACTGGATGCAAACAGCGCAATCAAGGGAAAACTGGTTCAATTTGGAGGAGGCCTTTACCTGTAGAGGGGTTCTTCATAATAATTTCGTACCTATAATACTTTAATATAATTTGTCTAACATATTTATATTTAAACAGTAATTATAATTACTAACTACTATATAATAAACTACAGATTATCTTTTTTTCAATACGTACTAACAAAACAAATTAACTTTGTAAACTAACAATTTTGGAAGAAATAAAACTCCTTTTTATTTTTATTTTATTAATATATATATATATATATATATATATATATATATATATATATATATATATATATATATATAGCATTCCATGGTTATAATATAAAACATACTTATTTTATACATATTTAATGGCAGTTCAAATTCATTAATTCATTTAAAAAAAACTTCTATTTGTTATATTTGTTATATATTTTCAAAAACAAAACGGGACTCCTATTTTACTTTAAGGACTCGTCTAATAAACGAATTCGAAACGGAAATATCGCTCTTTATACGGAGCGTGCTAGAAAACAATTTAACATTTTGTCATATATTTATTCACATTATTTTAAAAACCACATATAGAAAATATGGAGATAAATTAAAATATTTCATACACAAAATCAAAATCAACTTAGTTGAATCCACTTTTGAAGCTGAAAAACTTGACAATTGTAAATAGATAACGAAATAGCTTTAAAATTTATTTAGATATTTTTGAATAAAGAAAAGCTAAATTCACTACTTGATGAATTTTTATAACTTTATATTCGACGATTTCTAAGTTACAAATCTATAAATATGTCTTTTTTTAATATTCTATCAAATTTGCGTGGTCAATCCAGCTACAGCAAAAATAGTCAAATATTTGAAAGAAGAAATTTATTTTTATAATGTCTTTTGAATTATTTGAACTAAAAAAATTGTTCCGTATTAAAATGTTCACTTTATTAACGACTATTGCAACATGTTACCTGTTTTGTAAGGTTTAATTTTATCGAGTAGAACAAGTATAATAGTGATATAATAAATGCAACTGGAATCTTTATCACAGCAGAAAGAAAGATTTTAAAAAGGAAATCGGTAACTCTGCTGTACCGTTCCTGCAATATGACACTTAACCAGGTGGTGCTTAAATTCTTAAAAAATTAACAAAAAATGTTGACGAAAATAAAGCACTTAGGTCGCTGTCTAATATCCAATACAGCGTTCGTAAAAAAATAAAAGATCTATCAAGAAAATAAGAAGTATAAGTCCGTTAGCAATTAGAAAAAAATTAATTAAAAATATGAAATAGCTCAACCAGGCTTAAAATTATTTGTGTGTCCTTGTAAGGTACATGCTAATTTGTCATTTTTTCATTCCGTTACAATATTCCGGAATTCGTAATATGAATGTTCAAACGTGTTTGATGCACATGAAAATTTCTTATGACCTTTTAATATTTTTTTTAATAGCCTTTTTATATTACCCTGAGATTTAATTCCACATAGTACCCATGGCGTGAAGTACGCCATCGTATATGTATATACTCTATTCAATACTTTACAATGTTTTTGAATTTTTCATTATGTAATGGTCTAATATATT
Source organism: Druceiella hillmani (assembly GCA_039881145.1). Taxonomy (NCBI): domain Eukaryota; kingdom Metazoa; phylum Arthropoda; class Insecta; order Lepidoptera; family Hepialidae; genus Druceiella; species Druceiella hillmani. Next base: position 15,672,578 of record JAYKKI010000021.1, on the reverse strand, counting down.
TTAGACACAAATAATTTATTTGCCTACATAATCACAACGGGTTTGTAATGCTCGTTCTGCTTGCTTCAATTAATTGAAAGATTATAAAAGAACATTAATTTTTTAGATTCGTTTCTCACTGATTCCTTACAAATGAACGTTACTTACTCATATAATGGTAAATTTATTTTAGGTCATTTAATTTACATGAGAACAACACGGGCTAATATATCTATTACACAATTATTAATAAAAACTTTATAGGTTGTATTTATGGTAAAAACCGAATATAAATGTCGAGAAGTGTTGCTCATATTAAAACCAGTAAGGACATTTATACTAAATTTTTGAAGTAATGAAAAATTGATTCAAAAAACATCCATTATAAAGCTTTCAGCTGGAGCGCAGTTTATATTAAAACTATAGTATATCAACCAATGTTTACATACCAACGGATAGAGAAACCTGGAGTTAACCGATAGAGTTACTACAAATTGTTTTTTACATATCCGATTTTACAAGCCGATTTTTATACAATGCATGTATAAAAACTGGAAAAGAACAAATACCGATGATATACAAAAAAACATGATTATGTTTATAGAATAAGCAAGAAATAATAAAAATACAGAACGAATAAAAATGTAATTTTGAATATTTTAATTATATTTTACCATAATTTGACCTTTCAGTACTAAAAAATAGCCAAAAAAATTCATTATATTTTTCTATGGTAATACGAAGCAATGATTAGTTCAGAATTACTTTTATTTCGATGAATTTAAATTAATTATAATTTGAATCAAAAGTACTTGGGTATAACTGAAAAAAATAAGTAAGCTTCCACATTCAAAATTAAAATGCCGACAGCCTTTGCATGAACGGTAAAGATTGAAATATCCTACAAACATGATTTGCGTTAAAATTTAATATTAAATATGGTTTTAACTTTTACGTGTTTTTTTTTCCTCTTCAAAGGCCACCATTTTTTTTATTCCCACTTAGTAATTTGTATTCATCTGGGTGAGTCTGGTTTCATATAATTTAAATTAATTGTAAATGAAATAGCGGCCAAGTTATTAAAGTTATATACACAATTTTTGGTAAATATCGTTTATTGCGTCACCATAAATGTATCCTGTCAAATTATATCTTTATTTAAATATGCGCGCCCGACTGCATCATCCGCGCTCTAACCGAGTTCGCGTTATGCCTAGTAGTAGAGCCTAGGTCCACTTTATATAATTTAAATACACTATGAGCAGTTAGGAAATTTTCGGACTTTAATCTGTAATAGTACTACATGGATAGATTGCAAATATACCTATTTTTTGTAAATCATACCCCTTTTTTGATATTTAAAAATTGTCATAAGTCATTAACATACAAATGCATCAACCTATATCTTATATTTCGATAAACGTTAGAATTGTGGCAATATTGCATAATTACCTTTCTTAGCAATCGATGGTGAATTTAAACTTTCTAACTATTCCGTTCATTGGCATAATTTGACATAAAAAATGATTATAAGAAAGAAATGGATAACAAAATTAAATTTTAAGGTCAACTTTGTTTACATATCGTAAATAAAAATTATTGCTATTTGAAAATCTTCAACATCAATCCATAATTCGCTCAAAACTTTTAAGAATACAAAAAATACTCTCGTTGATTTTTAAAATAAATTAGCGGAATAACTATTAATACGATATTTTTTCATTTATCATTCAGAGAAATTATTATTATTTTCTTATTAATAATAATATCTTAATTTAAATTGCGCTTTCAATTGAAATTATTATGGATTATTTATTATTTAATATGGCAACACTCACACATCTCTTCGACCAATAAGAACGTTAAATGTTTTTGAAAGTTTAGTTTTGACGTATAAGTTAACTTGTGTGACATGCGCCGCTGAAATTGTGTCCTATAAATGAAATAATTTTTTATTATTTATGGTATCGAGTCAGTGGAATCACGATATGTCGTTTTTTAGTGCTGGTGAATATTTGGACATGGTACTAATATATGCCGAATGCCATTACAATACTGAAGAAACCGTCAGAATGTACGTTCAACGTCATCCGAACCGGCGATAACCCAGTGGAAGCCAAGTTATTATCAATGCAATTACGAGATTATGTGAGAATAAGCCCATCGTACTCCATGAATATAGGTACATATGGAAGAAAATGTGTTAAGTTACTTCAGAAGGAAGCCACACCAGGCGCTGTGGTAGATTATTTAAAATAAGCTATACGTTAGTACATGAAATTAAAAAAAAGACAACCAATATCCGTACGCCATTAAAAAAACACAAGCGTTGTAGATAGCAGATTATACACCTAGAATAAATTACGCTGAATGGGCCTTACAAATGTGTAGTGATAATCTTCATTGGATCGAAAATTGTTGGTCTGATGAAAGTTTAGGAGAAATTCAATGTGGAATCGGCGAATTTATTAAAATTAGTCGCAAAAAGGCAAACATCCACATATCATACGCTAGTTTTCTCATTAAGAAAGATGGACCACTAATTTATGGACTGGTATACACGATGATACGATTATTGGCCCCGTTTTCATTAACAGCATCAAAGGTATCTGGCGCAACTCAATGGTCCACTCAGCCGATATTTGGACAATATTCCGCTAGTTAGACTGCAATATGTGTAGTTTGAGCATGATGGTACTTCACCCCACATTACATTTGAACTCAGGAGCCGTCTCCAAGAATTGTTTGGTCAGCAATGGATAGACGGGTTCGGTCCCGTTTAGTGGCCTCCGCGTTCGCCCGACCTAACACCACTAGATTTCTTTTTGGGGCTGGGTGAAACAACTTGTGCTCCGCAAGAAATCATAAAATGAAGAAGAAAAGAGAAATCGGGTTATATAAGCTTTTAACATAATAAGACGGCGCATTCGAGAGGACCCCGACCCCGACTAACTCGTGTTCACACCAATAATTGTCATTGGCTGCGAAAGTGCCTCGAAGAACGAGTTAAACATTTTGAACTTAAGGTAAGTGTAAATACATTCTAAAACAAAATAATTTGTATTTTAATTACTATGTACACGTATTTATTAGTTTTTTGAACCGATAAGTGACATTTCATTTTGACACTTGAGAGCTTGCAAAATTTTCAACGTTGCCAAACTGACATTTAATGTAAAGTTTATAGGATATTAATTTAAAATAGTTATGATTTCATCCAAAATTTAAACTTTATTTATTTTATAAACTAGGCAACTAGTTGAAAAAAATAAAATTTTGTCGGATTACCCATGATTATCCATTAATCATCTCCTTCCTATACAGAGTGTATTTTATGTGGTAATATTAGAAACGAAATACTTATAAATATATTTATAAGATTAATTTATAAACTGTGATTTCCTAATATTCCGTACACCCTATTTTTGCAATTATACATAATAGGGTATTTGACTATATTTTTTATTACTAGAGTAGAATAATTAATAACATTAAAAACGGTTAAAATAAATACATCAATAATAATATATATATATATATATATATATATATATATATATATATATATATATATATATATATATATATAGGACTTTTTATTGCAAAGTTAGAACGACTTATTATTATTTTAAACTGACGAACGACAAATCGCGCGAAAATGCCCTATACAAAACACAACTGACGTATGACGTCACTGGCCAGTTATTTAGCATTAAATATAAGGGGGTTTATTAAATATTTTTAGTATCTCCTTAAACATTGCGTTTAAGTTGTCTATTGCATTTTAGCATTTTCTCATCTGTTGTGTGTAAACTAAATTCATAATACGTTTTTAATTTAATGAACAAACAAATTCACACTTTTACCTATTTAGAATTTTTAATTACTTATTTTTTATATGAATAAATTTTTACATCGCAAGACTTTTTAAACCTACTCTCCATTTTTAAAAACTGTATATAAAAATATCGACATCAGTCAAAAACCCTATACAACCAGTGAATTCATTCGATTTATAACTTGGTAGCAAAAACTTTTAGCGACCTTCACATTATCTACACTCAACGTATGATATTCTATAAAATCATTCTCTAGTCGTTTTGTGCTACTGCTTACCATTCTAATTTCTATGAGTAAAGCAATATGTAAAAAATTAAAAAAAACACATCTGCCAAGAATTTTCTGTTAATATTCGTTTGTATTTGAGATTAACCGACTACCATCTTCTTAAAATAATATAGAACTGCCAAGCTATCGAGATAAAGGACTATCACATGCTGTTGTTCTTTATTTTGTTCAGTATACTTATTTAAATTTGCATCGGTACATGCTTACAGAAATATTTTAAAACTTGTAATCAGTTTATATCTCAGTAATTATGTCTTGTGACCTTCGGATTTCGATGTTAAGTATATTTTGTTTATTTTTAAAATTTTGAAATGAGTCGCATTCGCACGTATTGTTCTTTAAGAGAATGGAATAAAAAAAATTATCAGGTAACATATTAAACACATGGATGTTTGCATTCACGCATTTTTTCCGATTTAAACCTTAGTTTAAATTATCATATTTCTCGTCAATTGTTATACGAATAAAATTTTAAAGGTAGCTAAATCGTTTTGATTTTCACCTAAATATAATTAAAGATGGCAGTTTATTGAAGTAGAACATCGATTTAAGCTATAATTTATTCGATAGAAGCATTTAGGAAATTTAACAAGTTATAAAATAGATACTTAAACACGGATAATGCGGTTAAAATATATAAACGATTATGATGTTTTCCATTACTTGTAGCCACGAAAACTTGTAATAAAGTTTGGCAATAAAACAACTATAAATATTGTAATTACGTTATGATTGTTATCAAAAGACCAATTCTCACCAATTCTTTAAAAGTGAAGGTTAGTTCAAATATTACATTTATTTCAGGTTATTTAGTTCATGTCAAAACGATATGGGCTAAACAATTTATTAGAAGATAATTAACAAAACCATTATTGGTTATGTTTATGTCGAAGACTGAACATAAATGTGGAGAACTATGGCTCTTATTAATACTGATAAGGAAATTTGTTCTAAAGTTTCGAAGCGACAAAACCTTCACTCAAAAAACTAACCATTACAAAGCTTTCAGCTAGATCGCATTATTAAAACTTTGACATACTAAAGTTTATAGACTGAAAACAACTATGAGCATTAATAAAATTCCGTCAATAAATCCATGGTAGTGGTGTGTATGTGTGTGGGAAATATGGCCTATCTATACAATAAATTTCCTGTCTGCCGATTAGGAAAATCCGATGAGGTTTTCTAACAGTCGATTAGTCACGGCCAACTTTTGTAATCGCATTACTCGAGTGCTCTCCGTTTTGTTAACTGAACGGACAGGGAAACGTGAGATCAATCGATGGAGCTGCTATTAAATTGCTTTTATATAATGCATTTTATAAAAATTGGTTTAGTACAAATATCGATATTATATAAAAGAACATATCATATTTACACGACAAGTAAGAAATAAGGAAAAGAGGCTGTAAAAATAAAGGAAGAACCAAAATATCATTTTGAATATTTAAAATTTACTTTACCGTAGTTTGAACCTCAGGACTAAAATCTATGTTTATTTGGGACAAAGATTTTTAAGTGATTTACCGGTATAGCAAATGCAGCTTTACAGAAAACCAGAAGTAATATGGTAGAATAATAAATTCAGAATTACGTTTATTTCAATGAATTAAAATGAATTATTTGAAATGTAGTTTTAGCCGTTACGCATTTTCCCCTCTATATGACTCCACTACTTTTTTTTATTCCCTGAGAGTAATTATGTAAATTTAGGTAAGTCTGGTGTCACATACTGTTAATTGTAAGAAATAGTAGCCAATCCATAAAAATTATATAGATATTTTTGATAAAAATCGTTTATTGCTACGCCATAAATCTACCTTGTCAAACTTATATCTCCTTGTTAGATACGGTTCCCGTGATTGTGATTTTGTTGGAAGGCACGCTCTCGACTACATCTTCTGCGCTAAACCGAGTCCGCGTTATGTTGAGTAGTATAGCCTAGGTGGTTTATTAATTAAATACATTATATGTATGTGGTCATATTACAAAATAAATATTTAAAAATATTTTGTAAAAGATTAATTTATTAAACTATGATTTCTAAATCTTCGGTATACCCTATTCTTATAATTTTTATGGCACAACCAGTGAATTCATTTGATTTATAACTAGATAAAAATATTGAACCTAAAATTAAATATTTTTAGCAACCTTCACATATCTGCACTAAATGTATGAGCAAATAAAAAAACACATCTGCGGAAGTTACAAGCTGTTGTTCTTTATTTTGTGCAGTAAAATTACATATATTTGGTAGTGCATCGGTACCTGCATACAGAAACACTAAAGGTTGCAATCGATTTAATTATTTTCTTGCAACTTTAAAAAGAAAATTTAAGAAAATTGTTAGAAGGTAATTCAATGAACTGAAAGATGTGGATATTTTTATGTACGCATTTTTCTGTTTTCAACTTTCGCTTAAAGTGCCATAACCTTCCTTTAAATGCTTATTTGTGTGAAAATTGTTTCCACAAATAAGCATTTAAAGCAGTTAAATCGTTTTGACTTTGACTTAAATGTTATTAAAAGCGGCAACATATTTAAGTGGAATTCGTTTCAAGCATTGAACAGGTTTAATAATTTATAAAATAGGTGCTTAAACGTGAACAACATAATTAGAGACTTTCCAGTTTATAAAATTGAAAATTTCCAGTTTATAAAATTGTTATTTTTGTTAATTCTAAATGATTTATACATTATGGGTTTGATAAATTTTCAAAACAACCGTCATTAATATTATTAACATAACGATGTATTTTTGGCATACATATTTTAAGTTGGAAAAGAGAACTGTTGTGGATATCATTCTATATCTTATTGTATTTTTGGCATACATATTTTTTCGCGCAGATTGGTCAAAAACATTCCGATCCCATAATTTGCAATTTATTGTAAGGAGCCAAGTTCTAAAATATGTTATAATGTAAATGTAGTTAAATAAAAAAAATAAATAAAAGTTTCTATTGTACGGCAAAAATTTTAAAAACCAAAAATAAATTGAAAATTCAATGCGCTTCTAAAGAAGTTTACAAAAAAATTATCTAATGGTAAGTGAATGACAACATGTACAATACATTGATAGATTAAATGCAGATTACTTAACACGCAAGTTACACTTGCATTGTGACAGGTTTTCTTTGTAATTTTTTTATATATAATTTAATTTCTCGCGAGTATTCTAAAAAACGGTAAAATTTTTGAATCGTTTTCAAATATGCACGAAAATGATGCCCGAGGACTTAGTTAAAGTGTAAATAATTTAAAATGCCTATATCAAATATTTATTCCATGCACAAAATGTAAGTATAAAGTATACGGGTCCTAAAAGCCTTTACTTGCTAATGAAATAATACTGTAATTTTAGTTTTGAAGCAAGCGATAAATTTTAATTTGCATTACGTTTGCACTTGTTGCAAGCGCGGATATAAATGCAGTTTCATTTTTTTATTACGGTCGCCTGAAAAGGGTGGGGAATTAAATATGGGCGCGTCATTTTACAATTAACTCACGACTAATTGCTTTAAAGTTCATTTTATACATAACTATTTTCAACAATATTTTGTTAAGTTATTCGTTAGTATCTTTTACTCGAAAGTTGTAACTTTATTGGACTTGAGAGTTTGTACCACAGTCGGTTTTTTTAAAGAATTAAGTTAGAAGGGGCACTTAAAAGTGTGAACCTTAATTTTAATTCGAAGATTAAATAAAATACCTGTAGATAAAATTAAATGACCATAAATTATAACACATCACATTAACTACTTATCCGACTAAAGTAAACAAATTTCAGTGAAAAATATGTACACTTTAAGCTATGTAGTTGACGAATGCTGACTTCTCTAGTGTTATCAGAGATCTTGCGTAATTTATATTTTATGATGGCAAACTTATGTGTTTTGTCGTTAACTGTATGTAGATCAGCATTTCCTTTGTCATTTATATTTATTAAACATTGTGTAAAAATACGGATTTCATAGAATTAGTAAAATATCTTTGAGAAATAAAAAGAGAGAGAGTAAATGTTAACCCTTAATTAGCTACGTCTACAACCTCTCTCACTTTCAAGCATCGGAATATTTCATTTCACCTAATATTATTAGGCCCTCTATTTACTAAATTATGATAAACTTATAAATTAAATTAAATTTCTTGACCTAGCGGTTCGTAATCAAGAATATTTGATTAGTTGTAAAAATTATTATCATTTTAGTAACAAATAAACTACTCGCGTATTTAAAATAATATGGCTGTCGGGTAAACATTTATTCACTTAAAAATATGTATATTTAGTGATAAAATCTTTACTACAAGCAAAATTCAGATTTACCTAAATCATAATTAAATACTGTTACAGAAACCGTAATATGAAAACATCGCAGATGGAATGCTTGCTCTATTCAAGGATTGAACAATTCACCGAAAAGTGGCTCCAGACTTTAATGTATGCTCGTTCTGTAATACTTCAAACTCTGATACACGCATATTCAAAATACTTTTTGAGAATGACTTTGCCTATTTCAGGAAAATGGCTTTTCGAATTCTTCTCTCAGCAGGTGCAATATATTAATGTCAGATCAGTAAACGATTTTCTTGAAATAGCATTATTTTTATTAATGCATTTGTATTGTGCGTATTTTTAATTCCGATAAATTTGTAGTCGAATGAACGTTTTGAGCCCGAGTCAGTACACAAGGAATTATATGATCATTCCAATTTGAAATTCACGGCTAATGAAACAAGATCACAATAATTATCAAATTTTTTTTACAATTAACTTCTCCGTGATAAATATTGTTTGTGCAACAGCGTGCAAAATGTATTCCAGAACAGTACTACGATCGTATTCATTGATGTCGATTCAATTGATGTCGAACATCAGTTTGAATGTAATCTTTTTATACCCCGCAGACGGGGTTTAATAATGAGAATAATAAATTAAATTTTAATTTCATCCGAGAGATCTATCCAACTTAACTACGTGTGACGAGATAGCCAGAGACGGACAGACTGACGGACAGAAGTAACCCTGATAAATATAGAACCCTGGAAATTAAACTGGTGGATTTTTATGCATATTTTCTTTTGATTTCTACATAAATTGTTATAATTATTATTAGTAAATTCATTATCCTAAATAAATTCATATACTTTTCGAGATTATTGGCCTCATATTATTTTATATTCAAATTCATTATAATATTGTTAATTTTTTTTGCATAAACTTTTATTTAAATTTATTTATAAATATTTGGGTTAATTAAAAAAAAATTGAAAAATATATTCCTGAAATAGTTTCATCGAGCTTAATAAAAATATTTTAGATAAATAAATTTGAAAATATGAAAAATGCCTTTACAATTGACGCCGTGTGAAAAGAGGCAAATGGGCCTAAAAATTATAGTTCCACTTGAAGTAACTTCAAATTTCTATGACTCGAATATTAATAGACACAGTGCAACCATCTTCTCGTTTTCTTCTTGTCGAATGTTGCAGACTGCGAAGTTATTTTAAATACTTAGAAAAAAAATAATAGTAGGTATTCAAATGTAACTTCCTACAATTTAAAGTTCAGTGTAAAATTTTTAATTTTTAATTAGAAAATACTCTGTGGAAAACTAAAGTATCTTTAATAATTAAAAAACCTCTCAAGTACGAGCAGGACTTACGCTACGAGGATTTCATATATATATATATATATATATATATATATATATATATATATATATATATATATATATATATATATATATATATATATATATATATATATATATATATGTATATATATATATATATATCCTTTTGAGTTAAAGAAGCAAAAACATTTGAAACATTTTTCCAACAATCATTATAAATAATACGAGTATCAAATAAATATCCCTCCTAAAATGAGAAGACTTTTAGTAGGGTTCTGATAAACATAAGTCCATCATCGTAGAAGACAAGCTATCAGATTCGATTGTCTTAAACCATACAAGATTTCTCCGATTATTGGAATTATGTAAAATAAAATCGGGATGAAAATATTAGTCAGTCCAAATTCGTAAAAGTAAATAAAAAAGTTTGTATTTTTCGGTGATCACTAAGTGTTTGGTGTTGTTTGCTTCATAAGGTTGATTACACTCCATTCAAGATAATAACATTATTAGTTATTTTTAATGAAACTTGCAGGACATGTCATGTTTTCCTTTAAAAACAAAAAGTCGTTCTCAAACGTCATAATGAATCTGTAGTGATATAACCTTCCTAAGAATATCCAGAAGATTAATAAAATTCTAACGATAACTCATTTGTCCAAATCGGGTTACCCATTCTCTAGAGAGGAAAATCTGGATTCGTCCACACACATACGATAATACATAAACTGACACACACATTAGTCTGCTTGGCGTACCACAATCGGGTAATTGTCATTGGAATTTAATACAACTATTACTCACTTCTAAATGAATCCACATAATATTTATAGAATTATTTAAAAAAGCAAATTATGAGAAAAACATTTTCTTTTTTTTTATTATTTAATTGGAAATATTTTAGTCTTTAATTTTTGAATGTTTTATTCTGCAATAAAACAAATCTGAAAATTAGTTTCATTTTGATGGCTAGCGCGATTCGAATATTTGAACTATCTTAGGTTTTTAGGAATAAAACAAATCTGAACATTAGTTTCATTTTGATGGCTAGCGCGAGTCGAATATTTGAACTATCTTAGGTCGAATATTTGAATTATCTTTACTTTTACTAGGCTTTTTCATTAACTTTTCTAATTTCTTGACTATTGTAATTTATTTTAAACCATAACTGCTTTACGTGAAATTATTAACGAGATATGAATATGTAGGTGTATTTGTTTTGAAAATGTAATGTTAGGTACAATTTAAATACAAATGCAAAATGAGGACTGGGAGTCGTCCCTACCTTTTAGTTCATGGATTATCAATATATTCTTGCCTCACAGATCATAATATTTTACAATTGCTTTGTATTGCGATATAGAATTGCGAACAGGAAAGTTCTTCGCTCTTTGGATTGTTGCATTACAAGTGGAAACAGACTAGATTACAGGGTGAAAGGTATTTATTATAAGCAAATCATCAGACCGTTATGATAATCTCTGTAGATGATATCACAAAATTATTTTGTTTATGTAACGTATTTTCATGTTAATGTAATTTAATTTAATGTGTTACATATGATTATCGTGTTACATATATTACGGATCGCCTAGTCATGGAGTACAGTTGTGTTTAGTGAGTTTTTTACGCTTTTTCAATGGAATTATATTTAAATGAAAATTTTCCGGACACTGAAGTTTTGTCTAATCTTTAATTTTTTAATTCTTGATTAATCTCCAATATGAAGAAATAAGTATGTGCTCACAGTAAGAATATGCGAAAATTGTGAAATTATGCCATTAGAAGACGTGGTCCAAATAGAACCATGATCTAATTATGGATTAAGGGGCTATTATGCTACTCTGAATTTAGAATCCTAATTAGGATTCGGAAAATGAAATCTGAGAAAAAAGGAAAGTGTATTAAGAGTTGGGGTGGTTAGGATACTAATTAGCCAGAAAGGAGTAAGGAAAAAGTAATCTCATTCGGGACGCTCAGTTGGCTTGCGACGATCGAAAGAAGCGAACATATTCATTGTTTTGTAAAGCGTTTGTTTATAACAAAATGGAGTTAAATCGAGAAAAAGAATTGAATTTAAATGTACTGGACGTTCTAATATGTAGGTATCAATACAATATTTATGTGCGAAAATAAAAAAAACAATTTTTTTACTTATTTAGAAAGATAATATCTAAGATGTAATATGTCATTTTTAATTTTTTTTTGTAAAAATTTTAATTTTTGAGTTTAATTTCGAATCTTAATTTCGACAAATAATTTTAACTTACGAACATGGCACCCAGTCAAAAAATTCTTATGTTATATCTTTAATAACGTTATAAAAATATATGATTAAAATTTTAAACAAAATCTATTAAGTATATCTTGTACACTGAAAAACTAGCTTCCCAAAAATGAGCAAAAAAAGTATGGGTCGGTATCTTAAAACAAAACAATCTACATCGATGAAATAAACAGATTCTGTGACTTTAAAATATTAAGCGTGTCTGAACTAGTTCGAACTTTGTGTATTTGAATTACTTTAGTTTCCAAAATTCCCCAAAACAATTATTGTTATAAAACATATAATTATTGTTGTAAAGGACTGACTAAAAGAATAATAACTTTGTCACAGTTTTGACAAAGGGTATATTTTTTGCGTCTCTTTGCTGCGATCACTTCTAATGGCTATAACTTCGAAAATAAATTGAATTTTGAAACGTTTGTACTTCTAAAATAATCTTAAAATTATAAACAGTTTATCTAGCCACGCAAATAAATTTTTTGAAAATTTCAGTCATCATCAGCCCTATTTTTGGATGCTTGAGCAGAGTAGACAAACAAAAAGGCCATTATTAAAGTCGTGTGCATGCGCAGACAGAGTTTTTTTAAATATCTTTTTAAACATGCAATTTAAAATTATTACAAATGTGTTTTCGTATTTTTTATACCAAAGTTTTTCAAATGATACTTTACATAATATATGGAACAAAAATAATTATTTAAGGCGTTTATTTCACCCCTCTTTAATTCTTACATGAATATTTTAAACAGTTAGGTAATGCAGTATGAAAGAGTTAATAAGATAGTTACTATGCAAAATTTCAAGTTTCGAAAGTTGCAGTTTCTGAATCCAGCAAAACTTGAACATGTTGCCTATTACCCCTTTCATAGACGTAATATCGCGATGCATATTTAAAAAAAATTGCGACATCTAGAATCATCGCTATAGCTTTCCTCTAAACTTTGTTTGGGCTTCTGAAAACCTATAATATTTCATAATTTTAGGTTGAGTAGTTTCGGAAACCAGGTAGGGTAGGTCAGTATGTCTCAGAAGATATAATAACTAAATTTAGAAACAAATATTTTTAAAACTGCATAACTAGATTTTTCAAATAAAAACTCACACTATATATGGAATTAAAAAAAAACCTTCACTTAATTTATCCCTCCAAAAATGTCTATATGAATATTTGGGGAATATTTAATTGGATTTATCACAACGCCAAATTTCAAGTTTGTGTATCAAGTGGTCACTGAGAAAAACGGCTGCGATCTTGTAAGGGCGGAACCCTTACAAGATCATAGCCTGTTTCCTTTCTACTTACGAAACCATAAAAATAAAATAAATCCAAATTATCAAAAAATTTACTAAAGAAACGGAAAGGAATTCATAACTAATATTATCTTAACAGGGTCATTTTAATAAGAAGACGCTGTATAAAACTTAACCGGAATATATTAAATTTATTTATAATGTTCTAAAAAGGTGAGGTTTTAAATACGCGTGATTCCATCAAAAAATTAGAAAATAGAAATATAATTTGTTACATATTCATGTCACATTTATTGAATACATCAGAATAGTTTACCATAATTAGTAAAAGATTCCATTCAACTGAACAATTCTTGAAAAACTTGTGTTATCCTTTATCCAATTTTCCTTCGTCGAGTTTAATTCTTCCTAGGTGCATATTGCCTATTTTCAATTTGGTGTATCAAAATTAGGAAGGAAAAGGTATAGGACCGATTTATGTAACAGTTCTGAAAGGATGACTTAAACTTTTAACTCCAAATTCTTTAAACACATATTTTTCCTTATAAATGTGTTAGTGCATGTTTTATCCTCTTGCGAACACTTCAAATAATTTTGATAAGTATTATGATTTGATTCACAATATGAGAAAAGAGCAAGAACCATTAATTAGATATTTTGAATTTCTCTCGTAATCATAACTCCGCAATGGAAACACGCATCTACCATTGCTTCCTATTTTTAGATTATAACGAAGCATTTATATTTTCTCACAATTTCCCATTTTTCAAACCTGTTTTCAATCGCCGCGCTCAAATCGTAGCTTAAATTCTTTATAACTTTTCGAATATAGGAAACATCTTCAAGCAAAATGATGACGAGGAATAAAATTTGCACTGACTGTTTTCTCAACTTGCCCTTTCATTTTTTCTAGCTAAATGTAAACGGTTTCACCAGTAGTGTATAAACTGATTTTAAAATTCTAAAACATTGTCGTGAGCAATTTTCCGCGTTTGAGATAGATTGCTATAAGAAAAAGCAATAATTTTATTAGAATTTTGACTTACTTGGACAAACTTTTAGGAGTTTTGGATAACTTGCATTGATAGCTTCAATAGATATAGACAACTGAGGAATCCTATTTATTTATTTTAAATCTTATTGTCATTGAGATTTTACAATTAAATAAGTGTATCTAGTGAAATTTAAATCTATTTTAAGCTCACATAATTCAGTTTTCTTGGCACACATTAATCATTTCTTTATTTAATATATATATTTTATGTATAAAATAAAATATTCATTAGACTTTTTACGTGAAAAAAATTTGACCTAAATTTAAAGAAAAATTTTACTCTATTGTTACTCATTTAAAAGATGTCTTTTATTATTTACATTTTGCAATGAATTTTTTTGTACTCTCAATCATTTTCTTCCAACTTAAATTCTTGTGTCCGTGAAGAAGGAAAATTAAAATGGGAGCAATGATCCACGTGTTTATTACGTTACAAGTAAACATTTAATCTACAAATAACGTAAAAAAATACTTGCAAGGACACGTGATAAAAACTTGAAATTGGATATATAATTATAAAGGAAACTAAAGACGATTGGCAAATTCTTTGTCTTTAAACTACATTATCACATATTGTGAACCTAAGTTGAACTACCGTTAATGGATAAGGAATTCAAAGACATTTGTTTCTTAGTCCTTTAAAAAAGTGATTATTAAATTTTAGCTTAATTAAATATCATAAAATTTGTAACTGAGATGAGATTTTCTTATATTCTCAACTTTTAATAAAATAAAATAGAATTGGTCCCCTTGTGCTTCTATATAGCTTTATGTATATAAATACTTCTTCTATAAATACTTTTCTAAAATTGCTTTTGTAGTATTTGGAGGTTGATAAACCGTTAATTCAAATCTAAATCATTTAAAATAAGTTAAGAACTTGATATAAAATAAGGGTTATTTTGTTTGAGTAACAATAATAGTCGGGCTGGAAGTTCCTCACCTTTGAAGACACTTATTTTGAATCATAGACTTTAAATCATATTCAAACGTATTAGTTACTTGTTTCAATCTCGTTAAGTTATATAGAATAATATAGAATGTATAAAAACAAACGTGAATTTGTTTATAGGTGCATATATTTCGAATTGTTGAGTTCAAAGACAATAGGAATTCAATGACCTATTTTTCCTAATACATTTTCCGTATCACAGGCGCTGTGACAACGGTCCTTCCAATGACATATGTTTGTGACTTATGGACTGACATATCTATTATGAATAGTCAATACAGACATAGTCGATTTGAATAAATTGATATATGCCATTTGAATTGGGGTTATTTTTTATTTTCTATCAAATTTAAATCACGTTGATTTGTGATTTCGATAAAAATTGGAAATATTTTTGTCATACATTCTAACTTACCGACAAAGAATTTCATTCAACGTCGGATCATAGTGTATGTTTCGATAATGTCCAAGGAATTGTATGTTTTACCTCAAGAATCGGTTCGAAACGGTTTCCAGATTAAAAACCAGTTCTCTAACTTATAATGATTTCTAATTATTACATATTATAAAGAAAATATCAGTGTATATTTTCTGCGTATTCTCCTGAAACTATTTCAAAATTTATAAAATTGTTGATCCATTTGCTCATATGTAATTTATTTCATTTTGAATGCATCTTATTAAAACCAATATAATAATTTCTATGCCATTTTTATGTAGGTTGGAAATTACTGTTTAATATATAGTAACAACAATGCTTTTAGATGCTATTCAGACATTTTTATAATTTTTATGAGTAAAATATGTTTTGATAATTATAAGGGTACAATACGTAATCATGGATGCATATTATCTACATATATGTTATGTAAAATTGATCATATATGTGTTCATATTTCACTCTGCAGCTTCTTCACTTCCCAAACTACATATAGCAAACGAATGGCGTTTTGTGCGTGGCACGGTTGAGGCTACAAACGTCCCATCGTGCACTATGGTGGTTGTGCGTCGATAATTATAAGGATGTGGAAGATATGGGAAAGTAGTCGACCTTGAAAATGCGTTACTTCCAATATGAAAGTTCCAGGTTTTTTCTAGAAAGTTCTATGTATTTGAATAAATTCAAAATATCAGTCAAATTCTTGACTCTCATAATCGGGGTGGGTTCATCACCGTTCTTATTTAACATTAATGATACATTACCGTTTTTTTATTAATTGATAATCAACTAATTTTTTTAAATAATAATCAACATAAATAAAATTTTCATTTACCACTTGTATTCTGAATAAATTTTTTTCACTTAAATTATGTGGAAATAATTTTATCTTCTCAGTTTTATTGAGTTATTGTGTGAATAAAATATTATAATTGCAACTTCCAAGAATATATTAAGTTATTCAGAATGGACTAGAATGAACTGGCAATATGTGATTGTTGATTTTTGTTAAATAATTAGTATTATCGAGTGAGCGGAATTACGAATATGTCGTTTTAATGCTAGTGAATTATGGACGTTATATTAGTTTACGCTGAATGACATTATAAATTTAGTGAAGCCCGCAGAATGTATTCCAAACGCTATGCAGAACGGTGACAACCGAGTATGTCTAGTTATTATCAATCCAATTACGAGAATACATGTGAATATGCTTATCATTTCAGTGACATCAGGTGGTACTTCTCCAATAGTATCGATAAATATGGAAGAAAATGTGCTAATTAATTTTAGAAATGATCCAAAGTCGAATACCAAACACTGTGGTAGATAACTTACGTGATAATAATTGTCGTCGGTTGCGAAAGTGCGTTGAGTACGGGGCAGACAATTTAAGCATAACATTTAAGTAAGTGTAAATACATCCTAAAACAAAATAATTGTGATCAAACACTCATAACGTATCAGGGTATAAAATGCAACACAATTGTTTTTATTAAGATATGCATTATGTTTTTAGGAATTAATTGAAATAGAACTTTAATTAATAAATCCATTCACTTTTTTGTGAACAAAATCCATCAATACCGATATGTTACGATCCATCAATACCGATATGTTATCGTACTGTTGATGGAACTCAATGTAAAATTAACCACATTGGGGACTTTCTAACGATTCTTTTTTGTGAACGATCACATAATATTCAATACGTATTTCTGAAACTGCAGCAAATAAATTACTTTTTTTATTTATTTATATTTAGCAAACATTTTATTAAATATTTCTACCAAGCAGTTACTTTAGCTTGACATACTTTACTTTATTTCTGGCATTATATTTATATCCATTTAAATATTATTCTGTTATTAATTATATCAAAATGTGTGCTATATGTTAATCATAATTTACATCTTAACATATTTCGCTTACATATTAGATAACAATAAGGCTTAGTAATAGAAATATATTTAAGAAATATTGGTACTGAATATTTAGCAATAAGTATAAAAATATTAGATATAACTTTGAAATATTTTTAATAATCATGTTATTGAAATATGTTTCTAATATTTTTAAAGTGGAAAACAATGGAATTATTTAAAATTAGATAACATTTAATTGCCTTTTCATGTTTTTTCACAACCATAAGTGACATAAAATAAAATGTTCAACCACACTGTATAACTTTATTAATACAATTCAAGCCATGTGTATATTCTGATATCGCAATGAATTTTATTATTTTTTTTTATGCTCCGGTTTGCATAATATTCGTTTTGTTGTCTTTTAATATACTAAATATTAACGCAGTGCACACTTCTTATCCCCACGTTGCCGCATTGTCCGGCCTCGGTGTATGAATCGCGCTATTTACTTTTATGAAGAGAAAAATACATTTATTGTATGACGGTAAGGAATAAAAAAGTAAATCCTGCGGTTTAGGCACTTTGTAGAGTGATAAACACAAGTACATATCCACAGATATCTTTTACTTTCATGTTCTATATACTTAAAAATCGACTCTATTTTATGATTTTAATAATTGTTTTAATAGTATTGTCGCTTGAATACAAAAGTACACATAAATTCTTTTAACATTCTCGCTATGTTACTGAAAGTAATAAATTCTCGAATTGACATAATAATTGTGAAAATATATACTGTAAGAATTATCTGATAGAAGTGGATACAAGGTGGAATAAGTTTTCAACTGAATGCATTGTTTCCATTCACGCGGTATTATTATTTTCAAAAAATTATGTAAATTATCGAAGGTTTTTTGAAATTATGTTTACTGCATTTTTACCCTTCACGTCCTTTAATTATATTTACATACTGAAAGTAAAAGTGAAAGTGAAAGACGATTATTATTAGGAAAGTTTGGAAGATTTTTGCAAACCATCGGTATCTTCAATTGACTGGGACGGAGCACAAATTCTTATTTCTCTGTTTATTTTGGTCGGATTATATTTATTCATGTAATTTTAATGTGCTGATTGTTTTTTTTTCTTAATCAAGTAAAGATCAATTTACGCAGTAAATTAAAATTTACAATATTCATTTACTGTAATAACAATAAAAAATATACAGAATTAACGACGATAAACTACAACAACTGTGCCTTGGGCAATAATAGTTCTTACCCAGGCATTGTTATTATGGCTGACTAAGAAAAAATTAATACCAGCATTAGTTACATTATTTTTTCAAGAATAAATACGTTTAGTATAATTACATTGTACTATGCATACTGAAACAATTGTTTTTTTGCCATTTTCAGAAATATACAAGAGTAACATTACAACTACCTTTGTTTTTGAATATGTTCTGTGCCTAAATATGCATCATTGTGTTGACTCAATAAATAATTTTTAAAACTTAATAAATATTAATTTTTTTTTCTAATTTTGTTGGAAAAACTATAAATAAAATTATTAACTAGGAATAGTTATTAGTCTTATATGAAAATAAACATGTTTCTTTTAAGATCCATTTATTCGTTTATTTCGATTCAAAAACTATAAATTACTTCAATGAGAATAAATATACTAATTTAAATGGATATTATTAATTTTATGATTTATATTTTGTAAAAGATTTTTATTATCTCAAAGATGGCTCTTGAGGTAAAAATCTCACTTGTATCCTCTAATAACTAATTAATAGGAACTTCAGATATGTGTGAATATATTTTAGTATATATTTAGAAATTAGCCTTTTTTGGTAAATCGTTTTATTTGAATTTATAATATAAAATTTTAACATATGAAAATATGTTTCTCCATTATTCTTATTTCTTTAATGGTATAAGATTTTCTTCTAATTTTTAAATTCGATTTATTTCGATGTTCATTTGTTTTTCTCCTTCTCAATAAACTTAATCTCGAATATTTTGTTGCAACTTATTAAGTTAATTATTGCTGGTTGTCATTACCATTGTATTACCACTCACAGGCAATTTCTTAGAAATAAGTTTAAAAGTATTTCCAGAATTTAAATTAGGTTTTAAAACGTTTTGACTAAAAAGATGTAAACCTGTTTCGGTTCTGACAATTTTGTACTTTATGATTATTAACGAAGATTTTAAAACACTTAAAAAATTCCTACACTGTTAATAATTTTTTGTAAATGGGTAAAGAAATGTGTATTACGTAACCAGACCATTAATTTACTTTGCCTTAATGTCTAGAATATAAATCTACAAATTACTGTAATGAATCTACCATAACGACAATTATTACAAATTCCAAAATAAAAATTATGTCTAAAAACAAAAAACTACACAAATTACGCAAATGGTTTATTAATTCTTATAGATCAAGTTTCTAATCTGCATATTGTTACCTGAAAAACAACTTTGTACCCCTTTTTAAGCATATTGCGCACACGAAGGAGAGTGAGATTTGGTATAGTTCAAGTGTATATGGAGAAGGAGTGCAGAAAGCTAAAATTTATGCAAAAAAATTGTATGGCACTATTTCTTACAACTCTGTCTAATTTTATTGTCGTCAAATAGTCTCCGGAATTAAGAAGAAACGTAGAAAAATTCCTTCTTCATATTTTCTTGATGACATCTGTCAATAGTTATTATTGAATTGCTTTCTTTAATAATAGCTGTTGAAACTTAAACCATAAAATAAGGTTTACGGAAAGGTAAATAGGTAAAATATCTGAGGATAGTTTGTACTAAAGAAACTGAGGATCAGTTTCTTTTTTTAAAATAAACGAACGGATATTCGGGGAAGGTAACCTCACTGCAATCATGATTACATACTAAAAAAATACTATAGGAATCATTTTATGCCAATAACGTTCATTCATAGCGGCTTAACCTTGATCTTGTATCCGTCTTTGTATTCATTATAAGAATTGTTTCATTTACTGATTATCGACAAAGTGAATTCGGTCTTTTCATTGATAAACAGCTGACAGGTAGTTTCATAGCGTTATACTGCGTATAACAGTATCTTATTTCTGGTTAATAAAAAGTAATATTTAAGTAACTACAGCAGTTAAATATCACTATTTATTGAAATAAGATATCGTTAAAATAGTATTGTGAAGCAGCAAAACTGTAAGTTGAAATTAATAAAAATTATAGTCTAATGTTAACTTAACGTTATAGCTGTGTATGAAATGCCTCAATAATAGTATGCAACTTATTTCATAACACCAAATATTTTGAATTAGGTTTAATGCAGGTAATTGAAGCGATCATATAAGTATTAGTTTCGCTCCAATTCCCGGAGCACAAATCATTAATTTATGTATGGTGTACACACAATAGCATCATCAATTCACATAAGATGAAACGGATAACTTTAAACCTGTATATGCGATACAAATGTGTCCATTTTATAAATTTATTGCCAGAATTAATTTGCAAGTAGCACAAAAGTTACTCTGATTAAAAATTCATAAAATAAAGACATGAAAGAACAGTTACTTAAAATCGATAATGAAGTTTATTACTTAGACTGAATATATTCAAGAACTACGCTGTACTTTAATGGTATATACATATTTTGTCGCTCCTCGTATGTCCCACTCACGGGAATAGATTTGTATAGAATTTACATTAAATTAAAATTTTGAATTACCTTTTGTTTGCCTAGTTATCAACTAATACATATGTTAATGAATATTGAATTATTTCTTAAAACTTTTGAATACATGTAGTGTTATTTCAATAAAATGAAAAATATTAATTTTCATCCTATCCTACCTATACATATATAACACACTTTTTAATTTTAATAAATAGTTTAGTACACAGTAATAGGAATTATTCTAAACCTTCATATGATATTTATATTACATTTGATCATGACAAGTACTTAGCGGTAGTCGTTGGCGATACAGAAGTGGATGATAATGTAAAACTTTGCAAGTATTTTTCATTAACAATATCGTTAACCAGATCATATCTACCACATATGAATATGCTTCAACTTATACATGTTGAATATCGGTGGTTTTAAATCAAACTCTGCTCTATGTCCTAAGATAAAGAACTTCTATAATAATTGATGCTTTAAATTTTGCATAAATTCATTAAAAAAGAATAATTATCAGACAGTTTAAAAGTCTTCCCCTTTTGATAATTTTTAAATGTTTTTACTTGTTGTAAGATAAGCATAATTAGATTTTTAAATTTATATTTCATAAGTTTAAAATAATTCAACAACGTCAGTTGTTTACATTACTATAAAAGCAAATGTTTTGAAAACTATCAAAATTTCTTAGTTTCACTCCAATAAATATATCGTTGGGATGATAAGTCGCCATTCATTTATTGAAACTTATTAGCGAGTAATATACACTATTTAAAAATATTCTCTTTCGATTTTATTAAATCGTTCCTTTCTAGTAATCTTAAAGAGAACTGATACGTTATCTGAATGTACTAATAAATAGATTTCATTTGAATCTATATATATATATATATATATATATATATATATATATATATATATATATATATATATAATATATACACATATAAAATGTAAATTAAATATAAATGTAAATTTATATATAATGTAAATTTAATCTTATTACTTTTATTTCTCTTATTACTTTTAAAAGGGCTACTGTATGTCAAAGGAACTATTGTTTTTAACAGTTTAAGTAGTTATATTTAATTCTAAAACTATGTATTCCGGATCACTCAACCGATTATGTTTGCCACAATCGGTTGAGTGATCCGGACTACGTTGAGTTGGCAAACATTTCCTTCTGTTTGCTTAAATATTACTAATAGTTCAGATTTGAAAAAAATTACATTTCATAAATATAGCTACTTACTAAAAAATAAATGAAGTTATGGAAATTACATAATGTTGGTTTTCACATATTTACTTAAATATATTTTTTTAAATGACTTAATAACTACAATAATGGCAGACAAAGTAATTTTTTAAAAATTAATTAAAGTTTATAAATTAGATTTTGATATTTTTTGAGACCTTTGATATTTGTTGTTATTTTATTAGTTGTCGGGATGGTATCGGGTATAAAACTGGTTAAAATTAATGATATTGGACGCCATTTTATTAATAATAAAGGTAAAATATTCGATTGGAAGTTTAATAAAACTTTTGTATGGAAAATCTTAATCTACGAAAGAAAACGGTAATGTTAGACAAAATAAATGATTTACTTACAGGTTAAAGAATATTTTTATTTTTTAGGTGCATATTTAATACAGATTGTTTAATAGAAATAAAAGGTTTAAAACAAAAGGGTATTTCAAGGTTACTTTCACATTAATTTTTCTCAATTTTCTTCTAAAAATATGGTATTAGTAAAGACTATGAGTAATACGTGGACTCTAATATACTCGTATTTATGAGAGGAATACCATATTTTTAGAAGAAAATTGAGAAAAATTAATGTATATTTATACTTTCATTACTTTAATATTTTTTGTATATTTATACTTTCATTACTTTAATAAATTCCTGCCTAAAGTAATTTGTCTAAATTTCACACAAAGGAACATATTTCATATGAATATTTAGTATATTATAACTACTTATTTTATATTTTTGGTCACGTAGAACATGAAAGAATTCTGTGTGATCTGGCATTTCTTTATCATTTGAAGATACGTTACATATCCTGAACTGATTAGTACATAGTTTAGATCCAACAAAATCCTTATGGAATGAGGTGAAACGATAGGTTAGATAGCGGGAACCAGCTCCTAAAAAACAGCAGTTAAAAACAAATTTTGTTTAGGAGTAAAAAATATAATAGACATTACCCGTTATTAAATTCAGTGGAATTATGGAAGGTTCGTTTAAAAAATATTTACATATGCAGTTTGTAGGAATTTTATTTTTAGAATATTTGAAAGATCATTATTACATGAATTAATGGCGGCCTAAGTTTAAAATGTATTTTGCTGTTATTATCAAAAAATTCCTCAAAATTAGTTGTAGGATGATAAATAAAAAATAAACTGGTGTTCCAGACGGGCGCACTAACCAATGCGACGATTTGGGGGCCGTGGGTTCGTAACCCCTAGCTTGAAAACCGGCAAATCACTTAGTGGCATATGAGAGGGGTCAGACGCTGCCAAATCATAGTCGGAACAGTCATCGACCAAATACTGGGAATAGTCATCGGATTGCAAAAATGTTTTATTTTCCATTTCTAGTACCTATGATATCTTAGGTTCCTCAAAATTTCACGAAGTTACGATTATTTCAATATCAGTAATATCGCATTTATGAAACGGGAACAGATATATGCCGTATTAGATGAACCTAAATATATTCATATATCCACATACATACATGCATATGTACACACACACACACACACATGTATATATATATGGACATATAAATAATATTCCCTCTTTTGGTTTTACAGTAGCCTATGTTTCAAGCCTGTATATATCTTTATGTATTATATATCCACCTAATAATATTCTAGTAGCTGTATAACTTTGTATATACTTGCATATACTTACTTACTTATATACTTACCTATTAATATTTGGCCAAGTCATATATTTGTATATACTTGTACTTATTTACTTATCTACCTATGAACTACCAACATAATTACTTCATGCCTTTGTATGACGTATCTTTATATATTCACATATGTATTTACTTTGTCACTTTCTTGTTTACGTCAACACAACTGAAGAGAATTCACACTCGTAAGTTTATTCCCCATCAGTGAAAAGTTCCTGTCAACATTTCCAGGTTCCATCATTATGCCCCGATTTTGCTAAAAGACCTATTCATGCCACCCTTAGTCAAGTCAAACACTTTAGAGATTTTATTACTAGACTACGACTAGACGTATATCATTCAAATTCAATGCGGCCCCTATGTATATTGTTGTGGAATTCTATAGTGTAACTTCAATTTTCATGGTTAAATTCTAATAATTTTTATGATACTATACTGGGGCCATTCAAATAAAAAAGTTATCCAATTTGGTTGAGTAATATCAGATATATGAGTTAACCTATATGAATTGATATAAAATAAGTCGTATCGCTGCAGCACCAGTTTGTGGAATTGCAATCCTGAGTTCAACGACAGATTCTCTGCTTGAAAAGCATAGTCCTAATTTAAAAACAACAGGTCCTAAAGTCTTATGATTATACAGGCAGTACTTAGAGTTTAATGATAGAGTTTTTTGCTTGAAACCCAAAATATTATATCAAAAACAGCAGATCCTCAAGTCTCATGGTTTAAAACAACAGTACCCTCATAGCTGAGGAGTAGGATCTCAAAATTTATCGGTAGGAAATCTATTTGAGACTAAACATATTGATTTTAAAATAGCAGATCCTCAAGAATCATGGTTTAAGAAACTCTGTCACTGAACTGCGGGTTTCAACTTCTCAGAGTAATATATAATCATTAAAAAAAATAAACATACGAATTAAACAAAATAATTAACAGGTCTGAGGAGTTGGAATTATGAGTATACTGATAGAGTTTTTGCTTGAAAAGCACAATACTAATTTAAAAACAGCAGATCCACAAGTCTCACGATTTAACCAGGCAGTACTCCCACAATGTTAAGATTGGGAAGTTGGAATAAGAATTTTAGTGGCGGACTTTCTGCTTGAAGTCTCCAAAACTAACCTAAGAACAGAATATCCTCAAGTCTCACGATTTAGCAGGCAGTACTCCTACAGCCTCCAGACCGAAGAGTTGGAGCCTAAAATTTACAGGCAGAGTTTTTGCTTGAAACACACCAACTAATTTCATAGTATTATTTTAAAAATAGCTGATCTTAAGACTTTAGTCCTAATGCTACAGAGATAATCTACATAAAAACCCATAATTCAATGATATAGTTTCTACTTAAGACCCAAAATACTAACTTAAAAATAGCATATTCTCGTCTTACAATTTAAGCAGGTAGTACACACACAGCGTCAAGACTGTGAAGTTGGAACTCAAAATTAGTGGCAAAGTCTCTGCTTGAGAACCATAATATTAAAAACAGCCGATCCTCAAGTTTCACAGTATTTCTGCAGCATTAAGACTGAAAAGTTAGAACCTATAATTTAATGAAAGAGTTTCTACTTAAGATCCACAATACAAACTTCGAAACTGAAGATTCTCATGTCTCACGATTCATGCCAGCAGCACGCTTACATCATCAGGATTTATAGTTCAAAGATTGAAATTATGTTTCAAGTAGGAGTACTTATTTAAACAATAATTTTCTTGCTACGTTAAGACAAGTACAAATTCGATGAGATTATTCACCTTACTCTAATTTTGCTAAAAAGCAAATTTATATGGCCTATAGTCGTATCATATTAGGTTGTCATTAGACCTAAATCACTGAAAGTATGCAGTTCAATATTGAGATATTCTATGGTAAATATTAATTTTCCATCATCAGATTAAAATTTTCATGGCGTCATACTGGGTATATACCCTTCCAAATAAAGAAAGAAATCATTCAAATTAATTGCACTTAAATGATCCAACTGATCACGCCATATGTGTTGTGTGATTTTGAGGAATTTTATGGCATATCTTCCATTTTAATGGTAAGATTGTTATCAAATTTCCATGAAGTTTTACTGGGGGTACATCCTTCCAAATAAAAAGTATCCTCAGATTCGTTTAGAAATATCAGAGATACGAGGTAACATACATAAAAGAATACGGATAAATTTATAATCTCCTTCTTTTTTGAAGTCGGTTCAAAATGGAGACAATCAATTATTTTCGTGAAATTTTCATATTTTGTTAGTTTGTAACTAAGGAAACACAAGAAATAAGTCACTAAAATTGAAGCGGAATGCCAATATCTGATAGATTCACCCTTAATTTTTCTTCGCATAATTTTCATAAAGTGTAAAATTCAATTGTTTTTTTTTTTAAGTGATTGTAGATGAATTCTTTACATTGTATTTTAGCGGAGAAAAACTAGTATGAAAAGAAAATGCTTTCAGCTTGTCATCCACATGTTTGTATGTAGAAATATTTGTAAACATTATATTTGTTTTTAACTTTATCGGTAAAATATTTTTAAAATCTACTCTTACTAGATTTTAGAAAAATAAAATATAAATAGACTGGTTTTCAAAATCGTATAAAGTTTTTAAAATTAATTCCTTTTATTAATTTATAAGTGGTTATAGTATTTAATTCAATTAAAATAAAATAAAACTACACATAAAATAACTAAAAAAAAATTTTGTAAATCTGTTTTTCAATTAGAAGAAGATATTTTGTTTAATCCAATATTTTTAATTTTCTACCAAACAAAAATTATTTGACAGCAATTATTTAAAAATAGTTTTTGCGAAGCATTGAATTGTAATGGTGATAACTGATTCCACGAAAATTAATTACAAAGTAAATTGAATGCTAATATGAAAGTAATAAGTTTTATTAACTTTAATATTAATAACAAATGGTTGATGGTATTGAACTAAGAACAAACAAAGATTTAAATTTATTTCATTGTAATTTCTGTAAAATTGTTTTAGGATATAATCTAATTAATATTTTTTTTTGTAATAGGTTATATTTTAAATTATTAAAGGATTCTCAATGAACTCCAGATCTTGAACGTGTTCGTGAGAGATTCGTAAATTTAAGTGAATTTATGAAGACTATTTTAAAATTTGTTTTTACACAGAAGTAGGTTTCAAACAAAAAGGTACTGAACTAGTAATTTGTGACAAAAATTATTTAAAGTATTTTATGAACATAAAATAATAAAATTAACTATTTGAGATAAATACACGAAGTTTTTAACAGTGAGATCAAAATAAACTTCTTGTTGAAAATTACATGTCTTATTATAATCAATTGAACTTCACCTCTTAGTTGCTGGTCAACAATAGACGGACAGACACAGACTTACCGTCTGTTTTCTTTACTTTCATTGGGTGTATATCCAATTTTACGATGATATCAAAGAGCAGTGAATATTTTACATATTACCAGAATGTTGGGTCTGTGTTTATTTTAAAACTTTTTTCAATTTCATTTATGTATCCAAATAATTGTATATGCAAAACGAAACAAATAAGAGATTTGCATTTTTATCCATATTATATTTTTGGAACATTTGTCGTAATTGCTGTGATGTGATGATGAATCATGAATAATTTTCGACCATGCCTCCTAGAATTCATATTCTGTTTCTTTTGGCACAGTGTAAATAAATTATTGAAATAAAACAATAATTCCTTTTAATTTTTCTTTAAATTCATTGAATATCTAAAATTTTATGTTTCTGAATTTACTCTTATATGAGCTTGGATAAAACAGTATGGCTCGTTTTTATTGATTTTTTGTAATATTATTTGAGATTCGTCTCATTTATCTCTATGTGACGCTAAAATTTTAAGTCTATTATTCACTAGAAATATGTTACAGTTATTAGTTTTAATTGCACACATGGCGTAAGGTTTCCCATCAATATTTATGATGAACTATAAAATTGACATAAAAATGGAGCGGTTAATAAAAATGTAAGAGGAAGACGTTATAAAGTAATGTAATATTAAACAATAGCTTTACTAGAAAAGTACATTGTGACGACAATAAATAACCAAAAACGTGTTTTACGAACTGGCGTTAGCGTACGATGAAAATAATTTTTCATCTGGAAAACGAAGCGTTTCACAGTAGCTGCCTATTCCACCTTGTTGAAAGATAATGTAAAATAGTAATATATATTTTATGGATACACCACATATGCAGCGTTATTAAAAATTTAATTATTTCTTTTA
Source organism: Druceiella hillmani (assembly GCA_039881145.1). Classification (NCBI taxonomy): domain Eukaryota; kingdom Metazoa; phylum Arthropoda; class Insecta; order Lepidoptera; family Hepialidae; genus Druceiella; species Druceiella hillmani. The sequence goes on along the minus strand of JAYKKI010000021.1, from coordinate 15,644,101 downwards.
CGTAGTTATAATACTCATAGGTAATAATAGTTCACGATTAGTACTAACATACAGACTTATTTTTAACCCACGAAACAACAAAATTCATGAAAGTACAAAATAAAGCTTCAGGTAAAGGGTAATATTATATAACAAACTTTTTAGCTAATATAATACATAGTTTCTTCATTATTCGAACAAAGAAAACAATTGTAGTCATTGATATAGGCTGTAAAAAACATAGTTCTGTGATTTCATGAATTATTTTTCTGTCAAAATAAAACTTAAAAATGTACGTCTGTCGTTTTCTCATAGACGTCAAAATTAAATGGCACTAGAGTTTAAATTAATAATCAGACATTTTTCAGGTTTTAACAACGTCAGCAGAATTTTCGTTTTATTTCGGTGCAATGCACTGTCAAATTTTGTTGGAAGGTGCAAGATGCAGTTCAGGGAATATAGGTGTGCACTACTTAAATGTGTCATTCATCTCAGTAGAGTATATTAAAGTAGGTATTAGATGGAGAGTAAAACCTTGCACTTTTACGAAAAACGTTTCATTATGTAAAATTCAATAAGTAAAGAGAAATTTATTTTGCTTTGGCAAAGTGGAAAAAAAGCATCGGTTAAGTGTAAAATCAACACAGACCTACAATTAAATTACATATTGCCTAAAATCTAGATTATTCAGTTAGATAAAATTTTTTAACGTTTTTACTTACACCGAATCGGGAAACTACTTCTCTAAGTGGAAAAAGAATGAGAGTAAACAGCGGATACCTAAGAGTAATTGAAATCAGTGTTCTTTGAACTAAGGACGTATAAAGAACTTGTTTTGTGGGTACATTAGTATCCGGATATTCAAGTTAGGTTACTCGCACTTTACTTGATTTAGCGCGAACAATGGTGAGACATACATGTATAATGAAATTTCTGTAGTGTGGGTTGAAACTTATTATATTGATTTGATTTCAACAATAGTTAAAATTTAATGTGAAAATATTAGTTTACTAGTTTTATGTGTGTTAATTATTTTTTGTTACAAATATAGCTTTTGATTCATGACTGAATATGTACTTAAATAATGAAGATTCATTATATCAGCGGGTGATTGAATTGATTTGCCAAACACGTTCATAGTCTTTATTCGTAGTTACGAACATGTGTGAACATATTCAATCACGCTCTAGTGTGATGATGTATGATGATCACATGTTTTGAGATATACAGAGGACTTATTGGCCTGTGTAAAAAGTTCTACTAAAAACTAAAAAATATGTTTAAACTATCCGTAAAATAGAATAATGAATACTCATAAATTAAACATGTAAAATAAGTATCATTTTTTAATTTGTCTATTTCCGCAACTTTTTATTGAAAAATTTATATTTAAGAATTATTTTTTTAAACCTTAAGATTAGGCTAAACCAATTAAAAATAAATACATTACACTTTCATAAAAATATTTAATTTTTTGAATAAATATTCTAATGTACTCGTATATTTATAATTATTGTGCTATATAAAAACAAATAGATACTTTATAATATTTTAATATTCGCTAACCGTATCTACTTAGAAGATAATGCCACAAAATGTATCAGTTTACTGTTTATCGTATGTAAAAAAAATATAAGTAAGACATAATTAATTAACGGATTTAGTAAATACAATAATGTTGTGGTAAATATAAGTTTTTTTAGTTTTCCGTTTTGAAATTTCCATACCTCGAAATGAAAAAAAAACGGAACCCATTCACTTTGTAGTCTGTCTGCCTGTCAAAAGCTTTGTTTTATCAGGAACAGCTAGAAGAATCATGTTGTAATTATTCTGTACAATAAAAATATATTGAAATGAAACAGATGATCTGTTTTGACATTCACCTACTCACTCACTCACTAAATTTTCAAGAGCATTTTCCTTTGACCAATAATTCTGAAATTAATTATGGAGAAATGTCCCAAAGCACAGGTAAATAAGAAATTATTAATTTCTAATATTGATATAGAATTATTACATGAATTTAATTTTTTTGTTTTTTTTTTCTATATTTGTGAAGTATTAAGTTTTTTGATAATATGATATAACGATACGGAACCAATCAATCAATCATTAAATTGACCGTGTTTTTTTTAATAGACAACAACATTAGATTTTTTAGTTTTTGACCGCATGTAGTTATTTGTGTATTCATTATCAAATACGTTTTCTTGAAAAATACGGGGAACAGTTTGTTCAGTAATTTGTTGCGAAAATGTATAATTTTTAATTTAAGTAGAAAATTTCAATGAAATTTTGCATTTTTTGTACCAATCATATCTAAATACCTAAAACAATTTTAACTCTGTATGGTCAGCTTATTTAAAGTATGGTCAGCTTATTTTTTTTTAACAAAATGCAATTCAATCGTAGTCATTTTACCACTTTTTATGAATACCTCGTTACTCATAAGAAGTGGTGAAATTAAATAATCTTATTTGTGCCTTTGGTCTTAGTTAATACGCAGGATTATTGTTAAGGTAATGAAGTTATAATATTGAATCGAAAAGACTAATGTTGAATGAAAAGAGTCTCTGGAATAATATTTAATCACGAAATGATTATTTTATTATTTATTAAAAGTAATTATTTTATGTCCATATCGTGATAATTATGTTACTACCGCTCTTTATCTTGTCAGCTCGGAAAGACAAGTTTACGACATATTTTTTTAGTCTTTCCTTCTAGCTAAGCTTGTATTTTTAGTTATACTCCTTAGTTCATCTACAAAGACTATACAAAAAATAGAAAGAACGAACACTTTTAAAGGAAGATTTTATATGTTGAAGTCGGAACTACCACGAATACATGTGACAGTAACAAAACTCTAAAAAGAAAAGACAATAAAAAACGAAAGCCTATAATTAAATTGTTTGTTTTATTTTTTATATTTTGTAGTTTTTTTTAATTTTTGTAGCTAAAATACCAAAACGTAAAGGACACAATCTCTAGCAAAATCGCAAAGAGAAAATATTGAAACTTTCCTTGCTCGGAAATATTTTAAAAATTTGGAAATATTTTTATTCTTATTCGAAATGGGGTTCCAAATGAGGATTGGAATCGAAAACTAGGATTATGTGAAAGGGGTTAATAAATAATTTTTTTTAAATGTTAACCCAAAGAGTTTTGAATTTATGATAAAAATATATAAAAAAACATTCGCCCGGCCACTTATTTACGAAAACATTCTCCCGGCCGCTTATCTTCAAGTCGAAAAATCTAAAGTAATTCAGATCAAAAGAAGGTCTTGTATAAATTACAGCAGAACATAAGTTAGCTTTCGGGAAAAAATTAAAATTTAATAGAAAATTATAATTTCATCACGGCTATTCATAATATCCTATATACTGAATAATAAATCGTAGTATTCACGCACTTCGGCGGGTTTTATTGTTTAATACTAACTCTTAATTTAGTAATAATCTTCCCCCTTTTTCTTATTCTAAGATGAACGTTTTTAGTTTGCCTTTATTATTTATCTGAAATACTGGAGAGCATAGTTTTTTTCTCCATCTAGTTTTGACACGTTTTCGATTAGTTACTAAATTTTATGGATCCAGGTTGTAATTACTCAATTTTATGGATTGTACCAACAATAGGATATTAACGAAATTCAGAAACTATTAGATTGTTAAGTGTGTTTAGAATAAAGCATAAAGAGAATGAATTCACAAGCAAATGTGAGTAAAGTATTTTTACGTATTTTTGTAGCCCATTTTTTAAAATTCGGTAACAACTAGTCAGCATCACGGCGCTTACGTTTATGAGCATTGCTACCACTTGCTTTGCCTTGCTCACAGAACAGAGGCATATAGAATGGATCCTACGAATAATATCGCATTTAAAAAAATCGTCAAAATGTTTCATATAAACTTGGGATGCAGAGACGCTGTCAAAGTGACTCCTCTCTCTCTCCGACTCACTCCCTGACCAACGTTCCATGTGTAATCATATTAATACCTATAGATGGCATAGTTTCATATTTTCTGTTGCTCATAAGTGGCGTTATCAAAGAGGACAATTATTTTTATTTTTATAAAATTAATTTTTAAATCCGTTATAACAAAAATATTTCACAACAGATAAATTTGAACAAAACGATGATATCCAACTTGAGATATTAAAATATTTATTTATTTATGTGCTTTAATATATCTAATTGATACACATTGCGGTATTATTGCTACGAGAGCAATTTTTTACAGCCAACCAGAACACCAGTCCAGCCCCGCTCGACGAGCGGCCGGGAATCGAACCAGGGTCTCCGTGGTACATCATACCGTCACAAGCTGTATTCCTTACGATGAACCCAACAAACTCCGGTGATGACATCAAATATTATTACTATAAGGCACATTTCAAGGAAATTTAAGTAAATTTGAAAAAGCAGTTTCAAATATCGTCAGGGTTCTCAAAATACCTCTTTAGAACATTAGGTTATCACCACTGCATACACGAATGTGGACAACTTTTACACCTCAAAACAAAAACAACATTACTGCGTGAAGTATATTTTTTAACTTTTGAATCCCACCCTTTGCCAATAACACGTGATATACTTCAAAATATCAGATATCAGTGTTATTACTTAATGGAAACTACAAGAACGTGGTGGGCATCTTCCATCAGGATTGGAAGAGAAGAGGAAGTGTGAATGTGAAAGTTTCTCAACCCTGAATGTTAAATTTTCTCAATAAAAAACCTGTGAATTATGTACAATTTTAGTTCTAGAGATGCTCATACATGCAAGGGAACTTTTTATTTACATATGTGTGATATTTCAAAAGAACCGATGTGGCATACGGTCAAAATATTTATTACATTTATGTTGTTTCCATTTGTTTCCACTATGGTATAGTTATCATAGCTCGCAATCACGCGAGTATAAATAGATTATGTGCTTAGACATCAGACTCCATATCGATCAACAAAAGAGAGTGCCCGGATTATAAGGTAATAAGGAGCTATTGTTATTAAATCATTATTTATTTCTCTTAAGAAATTTTCATTACTTTGACAATTAATAGGTTTTTGACATGAAGATATTTTGCCCACAGTAAAACATAAATAGAAAGAAAACTGTCAAAAAGTAGGTCATGTCATTACAGCAGTTAAGGTTGAAAGTCAATATTTAAGTGAAGAATGTTCAGAATTACCACTTTGTTTTATTTTATACTGTTTTCACTGATTACTACATTACACAATACTACATTACATATGTCTAACTTATTATCTACACTAGCTGTTAATCAGTATCTGACAACCTGTTTAAATTTTGTAAAATAGACTCAAAAGGAATACTATTTCGCCTATCATTATTATCTACTAATGCTTTCTCTACAAATAATAATCTTCCTTAATACTCGTTTCATCAAAAACAAACTGACCAATTTATAATCATCATTTCTATTATACAATTTTTACTTAGAGCAATTATAATAAAATTGTTTATCACTGTTCTAATAGAAAACGTAGCACCCCAACGACGTATATTTCAGGCTGAAGTAATTTCCAAAATGATAAGCAAATTTTTATATTCTATAAAAATTAGGTTTTGATATTGGGAATTATAATACAAGTTCATACAAATTTCTTTCATTTTAGAAACATTTAGAGGGGAGGTGCTGTTTGTTTTCAGATAATTTGGTAATTCGGGTTCAAATAAAGTATACGATCCATTTGATAATTTTAAAATTTATTTTATTTTATTTATTTTTATACTTTCTAAATTATCACACTGCCCGGAATTCTATAACCTTCTGAATCTCCGTTTGAGCTACTGAATCATCTTGTTCAGTAGATGAATCTTCCTTACAAGTTTGAACTTCCCCATTCTTCCACCCTTATCGCTTCATTCTTCCATTGAAGCAGCTAAGGTCTTGCTGGTAGTTTTCTGCACTAACTCTACCTGAACTGATACCTGGTCGATAACTGCTGCTCTGGTTTCTTTGGTTAGTGTCGGCAAATTCTGGTTCGGTGCAGCATCACTATTAAATAATCTTCTGGACTGGAAAGTTTTAAAATTTTTATTAATGAAGTGTCTTCCGCAAAATCGATGCTTGCGATTGAGGAGGATATTCGAGTAAACTGTCGATTCCTTCCTGCCATAATTTTGCCCTACAAAAAAAAATTATGCATAAAAGTTATGCATAATGATTTCAACATGTATAAAATGGGTCAAAGTGCGTTTTAGAGACAGTAAATCAACCCCTTTTTTATTTCCTCCATTTAGAAGAAAACTTACAAATAACTACGTTTTCAATAATTATGATTATCATTCGCAACATTATTTACTGAAAAATTTGATACGAAAAACCGTTTTACTACCGGCGAATACACCCAACAATTGTTTGAAGTAAATTTAATGGATTTTCTCGCAAAAAACGTCGTCACAAAACTGTAATTTGTATGTTAAACTTTTTTAGAATCATTTTCTTTTAAATTATGTCGCAATTGGCACTTATAACTAAAACATCTAAAAAGAAATAAAAAATATGTTTCCATTCAAATGAGAGTAAACATTTATTTTGAAATTAAATTTTACATTTTTTTGGTTACATGGAATATTAATTTTATAATATGTTACTTGAAAATATAATCCGTTCTTCAAAACGTTACAAGATTTAATACATAAGTTTCCGAATTACTTTCCAACTCTAGCTTTAGCAATAAACATCTTTTCAACTCTTCTGTGTTTGCAACGTCGCAAGACACCAACAATTAATTATGTTGGGCGTCGTTAGTATGTAAAATTTACATTAATCTTTGAAATAAATTCTTGCAATATTATATAATAAGTAATGATAGATAACATGAAATTTCAGTGCGATGCAAGGAGAAAAACAACAATTAAGGCGTATTTTTCCTACTTGAATCACATCCTCGAAAAATACATGTAATTTTGAATTACAAAATAATAAATAAAAAAAATTAATTTATAACAACACAATGGTTACACAACCTTATTGTTTTTATTAACATATATGTCTTGGAATATTAAATATGTGAAAGATAATTTATTTTTACGCAGTAAAACTTTACTTTGGCAGTTGTTTCAGGATAGACTCAGTGTTGTCTGGTTTGCGTCTTAGTTGTGTGGTGTAGTTGCGTAGCGTCTTTGTCGCTGAATACATTTATATTTAACGTCATTTTGGATGAAGAGGAATTGTCATCAATCTGAGTACCCATGTAACTGCCTCCCGGCCTCACTGTTATGCTTATCCCCAGTGTCTTCCTTACTTCACCGCCACGCTATCGAGCTCTCCGCAGCCTGCACACTGCGCGTGCCCTGTGTATGATATTCACACTAAATAGCCCATAAATGTACGAGTTTCTTTATGCCATGTATTCTCATATCACAAGTGAGTTTAAAGATTTGCTATTTTTAAGACATATTTGCTTATGTTATTTAAGTTATTAATCCCAAATATGCATGCATATGGCTAGGATACTACAGCTTGATAGTTGAAAGCGCGATAGTCGTGTTCTCGTTCAAATTTTGGTATTGTTTGTATGCGGTGTCGTGTTTATACCAAAGAAACATATAAGATATCCATTTTCCGCCACTTAGTACGCTATAGTGTAGGGAAAGAGTTATTGTTTACACAACGTAATTTGATTACTTAAATAACTACATGGGTACACACTTTTTGAACATATATTAAAAAAAAATTAGTCGTAACACATTGTATGGAAAGTATGTTTAGATCAAATACAGTAACTTATATTATAATATACGTAATGTTCTTGATTATTTTGTAAGAAATATCGATATTTTTAAGAGAATTTTTCATATCGGTAGGTTAAAGCTGTCGATTCTGTCGAAGCCTTCTATTCTATTACATATATTATTTAATTATATTTCGTTATTTAGAGTCTTATAAAACGCGAGTTATGCAGGATTAATTTGTTGAGATAGTTAATAAACTTTATTAATCAGGTTTTGGCGACAAAATAGTACATATGTGATACTTTTTATTATTTGCAGTATAACAGTTATAATTGAGCCTTTCAAAGTTTTAGCTCAACAGAAATTATCATGTTTTTTATATATAAGACAATCAATGAATTTCCAAAGAAGAAATATCCGAATGCTATATCCCTTAAATCAACACATGAACATTTTACAGGACTATTTTTGCACAAACATTAATAAACTCTCAATTAAGTGCTAGTAGCTCAGTGAAAAAATAAGTTATGAGTCTAGATAATATGGCTTAATATGTTTCGTATAAATATGTGCCATACAAAACTATAAATGTAAAATACAACCCTACTTTGCTTTTCATTTATTTATGGATAGTATTTTCATATTTGGGTCACGGTAGAAACCAAGTATTCAATATAATATTAACTAATTTTATCTACCAAGATATATATATATATATATATATATATATATATATATATATATATATATATATATATATATATATTAATATATATATGTATCAAGATCTAGATTATTACTTTTATAAACATATGCATCAGCATTTTATTGAAGCAAAATTCAAAAACTTTGTATTGTGGAAACGGACTCTAAATCAATTCCCCCTCCCTCGGTATATTTTAATTACTGAAAAATTTTTTTTTTATGATCTCGATATAAAGGGATAGTAAAATCGGCGAAATTATACATCGGTGTAAATTCACTAAAAAAGGAATTTATTTCCGATTTAACTTGCAGGATATCAAGGAACAAACTTTTTCACTTTGATTTTTTTATTTTCAACAGAAATAATCGTAAACTTCACCAAGCTACAGAAGATGCCAACTGCCTAAGTGAGACAGTTTCCATTTTTGCGCTAGCTTGAAACAATTTGCCTTGGATCTTTTTTTAGATTCAACTTGAGTTCTACAAATGAAACTATTGCAATTATTCATAAATACTTAAAATGCCAAAGACGTTAACAGAGTAAATACATTTCTTTGTCCAGTGCCTTGTGGCTGCGTTTTGTATTAGTTTCAAAGTATATGTGCATGTCATAAAATGCGTATTTAGCGTTAAAATTATGGATTTTGAATAAATTTTAAGTTTGATTTCAAAATGTGTAATTACGCCGGTGGCAAATGCCCGTCGTGAAAGTCAATTTCATTTAATTTTTGGTTACCTGTAGCATGTATATTGCTAAGAGATAATAATAGCGAGAAAACTTAACCAAATATTCAAAAAAATTATTAAATTTTACTTCATAAATAACCTAGCGTCATCTGCTAGTATCACTTAAAAAGTTGTTAATTTGTTAACAATCTCATCAACGTATCTAGTTCAGCTGGGGCACTTACTTGCACTATTTTGATTGTTTGTTTTTATATGAGAACAAAAATATCATTTATTTGATTAGCGAGATTTATGACAGAAAATCTATTGTATATTTCAAAACGAAGCTATGTTGCATAGAAATCCCATAAGTATCATGTGTGCGTGAACCACACAGTATCGTTCTTATGTTTTTTTCATTTTCGTTTGTATTTTCTTATCTCTTTTTGGGTTAAGCATTATTGGTACATGTAGACGTACTCGAATAAATAAAATACACGCCTATTCTACTCAACGAATTGGAGTCTGACTCCACCAAGCTTTCTCTTCACTCTTTGCATCTTCAATTTTCATTTTTGCCTAAGTGTGTATGAAACATTCGTAGTTTGAGTTTCCCTCGTACTTAAAAAGTTTACTCATTATGAATAGATCAACTAATTATGTAATTTGAATGTATTAGACAATCATATAAAGTTTCTATATTGTTTTAACAGTATCAAAATATCCCAAATATTTACAACACAAACAATTAACATAATACAATCAAAATAAAAAAAATCCGAGTGTAAATCAAGGTTTGAGTCGTTATAATCAGTGGTATCACTATTTGGGGACAACTTTGGGGGTTGTTCCCAGGAGCATATGACGGTCGGCTTCTTCGAAAGTTCCAGAAGACACTTCAATTAAATTTGAAATATTTGAATCGAATTTATGTCGGAATCCTAAAACCTTGCTGCCAAGGGTGACAAGGGAAATGTAACCCAGAATGAACATATAGATTTGAAAATTTAGAAAAAAAATACGTAGTACGGGAATTTAAATAATGTTAAATAATTATGTAAAATATTTATTATATATAACAAACGATTGTAGAAACATTACATTCACTACATTTAAAAACCTGTTGTACATTAAAATATGAATGGTAAATAAATAAATTATCAGTATGATTCAAGGTAAAGGTATTGAACGAATCTTGCTTGTTTAAAAACATAAATTATTTTAATATAATTTAAGAAATCATTATTTATAATAAGATACAAAATTCTTTGTGTCGAAGTCAAAACACAAATTTCGTAGGAAGGAGGAATTATGGAATTCAAGAAACACTGCTTGATTTATTTGTTATCCAATAAATATTTTAGGTGCTATTAGGTGATTCTCGGTTTCACTTGCCGTCTGCCCTCCATGTGAGAACCACTGCAATGATTTCATTATGTACTATTTATATACTAATATAATATTATATTTACTACTATCTTCTCTGTTTAATGATGTACTGTACGGATTTTTTTTGGTTTTGTGAAATAATCTGTAATTTGTAAAGTCAAAAAATTTAATTATTTTTCGGAACATTTATTCTACGAGACATTTATTTCTTTTCTATTTAAATAATTTTTTTTTCTAAACCACACGATAAAATACTTTTCAAAACCACAATATGATTCACAAACAGAAATGAACATGTTTAATTTTATCATACTGATAACCTTGTTTAATTTCCATATTCATATTTCTTTAAAATAATAAAATAAATGTTGTGGCTTTGCAATTCTTATCTTAAACTTCTCATCTCTTCTACTAATTTTACTGAAAATAGCTTCAAGCTAATACAACCTAGGTAAAGAAACTGATATTTTCATCTGACCCTTTTTCTAATTTTATTATGTTTTCTTATTTACTTTACTTCACGTTTATATATATATATATATATATATATATATATATATATATATATATATATATATATATATATATATATTAATAACTTTGAATTATCGAGGGGGTGACAGAATTTGAGTGTTTGTCAAAAATATTTAATTTTTGCTCTAGCTGCTGGAATTTTGAGGATATAAGAATTAAATAATAAATAATAAGAGGACATAAGAAATATAAGTGGTCAAGTATAAAAGTAAATTTTTGGGTGAGCAAAACTGTCAAATTTACTTGTATTAAATACAATAGTCGATGGTTTTAGATCTGGAACTTATTCGTCTTTTAGTCTTTGTGTTTATACGATATACAAAATCTGTGATGATAATGTATATAAACAAAGCTTTTGTTTTTTTTATGAAATTATTTTAGTGATATTATCTATATGTATATTTTACATGAAATTGTCACATAAAATATAGCACTATTGAGTTTAACTCATTCCTTACAATTACACTATATTACTTTTAACCATATTTTAATATCATCAATTAATATTTTTAAAAGTAACATAAATTTAGAATGGGAAGTTATTTAAGATTCAAAATTAACACTATCGTAAACATTTTTTCTTGAAAGCGGTTATTGCTCATTTGTGAAGGTTTGTGCATATAAATATATGTGTACATATATATATATATATATATATATATATATATATATATATGTATGTATATATATATATATATATATATATGTCGGTAATTTCTGTTGCGTTTAAGGTAAAATGAGTAAATTTTTGATAATCTTGTATTATAATTACTCATGCCAATTGTTACGATTTAACGTTCATTCCAAAATTTATTTATTTTTCAAATGAAAAGTAATATCATTTAAAATAATTGTCCTAAAATAAAACTGGGATACATAAAATACTTTCCTGTAATGTTTGGCCGCTTCCACTCTAATTCTACGTTATGTTTTCATATGTAAGAAAAATAATAAAATAAATTTGTGTTATTAAAGTGATGCAATAAATGACTAATAACATAAACATATTTTAATTAATAACATAAACATATTTTAATTAATAACTAATAACGTAAAAAGGGTTTTCTACCAGTAGGGAAATAAATGTAACAGTTTGAAAGAGTTTCACTAACACCATTCATGTCGTGCTTGTTACACTACCACGTAAAAAAATTATTCAGAATTACCAAAACAATATTATATTCTATTCAAAGGTGCCTCTCTAACTAATGAAGGTTGGCAGTCAGTTTTGTATACTTGGCTTTGTCCTTGGCAAGGCGAAAAAGTTCGCCACATTCGTAATCCCTATCCGTTCTCGGATGTTAAGAAACCATGACTTTCTTGTGCGACCTGCTTTTCTTCTCTTAGCAAATTTTCTCATAATTAATAGCTGCAAGAGCTCGTATCTGTAATGCCAGAGTGTATGCCCCAGATATGCATCTTTATCTTGTTTAATAATTTGCAAAATCTTACATTTCCGACCAACCAATCGTAAAACCTCCAAATTAGTAAATTTCTGAGTCCAAAATATAAATGTAATGCGTGTATATACATCTTTCTATTATAATGTATAATATAAGTAACTTCTATTATAATATATCAGTACTTTCTATTATAATATATTATATAATTATAATATATAAATTTTTCTATTTGTTTTCTGAGATCTTCTTAAAAGTATAGGCCTGACATCTATATAGAAATATTGGGCAGATGAAGCACTGGAGAAAACGAATTCAAAGTGGGATTTGATGGTTTCATTCGAAAGCCACAATTATATTAAAAATAGGGAAATAAGCTGCAATAGTTGTAATTTTATCAACATTGTTACTTATATTAGACTTATAAGCCTGTTCGACGTTGCAAACACTCGATAAATAAGCACTGAAATAAAACCCTCATACCCTTTTTCTCGACTTTTGATCATTTAAGATTACAGATGATTACCTATGATTAGGATAAAATATAAACATTTATTTAACATTGAATATCTGGAATTAATATGTTGAATCAATAATGGTACTAATAAACATTCAATTGAGTAATGTTTATTAATTCCATTATTATTAACTAATAATGGAAATATATTATGATTCCATTTTAGTGTAGTTTATGATTCCATTATTAGTTACTTTTGTCTACCAATTTCTTTAACAGAATAGGTGTATTTTACTTATTCTTGAAAGTATCGATTTAAGTCCTTAATTTTTTGTATACTTCCTCCTATACCTGATTTATTATACAACAGTCAACACGCTCTCGCACTTTTATATCATCAATTGCGATACGTGTACTTTTAGATCTGAAATTCTGTAATAACATAATAATACCGTACTACAAAATCAAACGGAATTGTCCATTACTACGAAGTTTTTGGTCACTAAGTGTTAATTGCCGTCATGTACCTTGAAATAGTTCATGTGACGCAAATGGAATTAACATAAGGTCAACGGATGCTGCTTTATATCAATTACAATTAATGAGGTTAAGTTACAGTATTTCATGAAGTTCATTCAACAGATACAGTTTAGGCATTAATTTCCTGTACCCATTGTATGTGTGTGGAAATTTGTGAATTTTGAGTACTTTGTTGGAATGTTATAGTCATGATAATTATCGCTAGGGATATAAAATATATAATACTATTAATAATGCAATTCACATCAATAAATGCATAAATTTAGCTTATTAATATTGTAGTGCAATATTTCATAACAACACATACGCCAATAAGTTGGTGAGAAAATTTACATTCAATAGATAATAGTGAAGAGCATTACATTTTTATGAACCTAAGTAAGAGGACCAAAAATACGGAAGATAAAACCTATTGACTATGGTTTTATTTTTTTAAACCAAACTCTCACTATGCAAGTTCCGTGCCTATTTAGGTACATTAATTTTTTTTAAATATTAGTATTTACAAATATATAATATAAATGTTACTTTTCCGTATGTAACTTTTCATTAAGTTTAAGTAATTCTCTTTTTCACCAACAGGTATAGTTAAACCTGTTTCAATAATATCTCTTGAAATCTCTTACAACCAACTTTGATTTATTTTATACCCCATACGATTGAAGGAAAAAAACTTGGTATGAAAAGTTTTTACAAAATTATGATACATATTTAGATTTTTACAATTTTATATATGTCGATTAATAAGTCTACAATCATTCAAGTTTCTGTACTGAACACATCAAGACAAAACGACTATGACAAGTAAACAGACAGATGTGTGTGAGATCTTATACGGGAATTGCAATTTTCATTTGAGTTAAGAAACTAAAAAACTGCCCGATCCCATGTTTAGGCTTATAATCGCCTGGATAGCAGTCACTTTTTAGGGTTCTGTAGCCAATCAACGACCTCATATAATTTCGTCATGACTGTCTGTCCATTTTCCTGCATAAACCAGCTCAACTACTCTTTCATTTTTGCACCTATCGAGGCGAAAATCGGTATTGAAACAGATATTGAAAACACAAAATCAGAAATAGTGTTCGGTGTCCGTCTTCTACACACAAAAAACAACTTTAATTACCTTTATCGGTGTATCGTTAGATAACCTTTTTAAATTAGAATAAAACATACCTCGTAACTAAGTGATTTTAATATTTCTATGTCAACATATCTGAGCTCAAAATCGATAACAAGCCGTGTCCAGAACTTTTAAAAAAATGTGTATATATATATATATATATACATATATATATATATATATATATATATATATATATATATATATATATATATATATATGTGTGTGTGTGTGTGTGTGCGTGTGTGGTGTGTATATATATATGTGTGTGTGTATACATACATATATATACAGAAATGTAGCTTTTTGTAGGAATTTTTTATGAAAGTTAGAGAGACGAGTACTACAAAGTTTCTGGTCCCAAAGTATTTACTACCAGTAAATACTTTGTAAACGTTAGAAATATTGTGAGAAAACGTCTTCACGGAACGATGATTTTTTTTTAAATTTATATAACTCTACGAAATATTACATGAAGTTTAAATAAAGTTTAAGTTTCCATAAATAAATGGATAACTTTATAACTATGTCTTATAAATCCGAAATATAGGTAGGTATTAATCTACACAATATATTTATTTCATGAACTGCAAAATAGGTATAATAATAAACCTGAAAATAACATTAAGTCTAAAGGCGCATTTTAGTGGTTCTAACGTAAATATTTAGTAGCTATGGAACCATATTGTGTACTCTTGGTCAGTTTTTTAAAAAAAACATTCAGTGTGCATAAAGACAGAATCTTGGCTAGATTTTATTATATATGTAGTTTACGAGGAAAACTATTCTGTTTAAAATAAAGGTATACTGTTAAGAAATGTTTAAGTTTCTCCTTACCTGACGGTGAGTTCCGTATTATGTATGGATATCTATAATACTCGGAGTGTTATTTAGATATTTTGGATCCCATTTTAATATGGTGTGTACAGGTAATGTATACTTCCCAGTAATTCAGTAAATTTTAATGGTTATTAAGAAATAATGGAAAAATCAATATTTCTTCGGTATTAGGTGACAAATTATAATTTTATGATAATCTTAATTTGTAATACTTTTAAATTAGCATTTACAAATAAATTTATTAGTAAAATTTTATTGTCAAAAAATCCTAATCGTAAATTTTCTTAAAAGTTAAAAAAACTCGCTTTTCTCAAAGAAAATATTTTTCTAAGAGAAAAAGTTGTATATAAATCTGCTTATAAAGCCTATTATACTGTAAATCACATGAAGTGTAAGGTTATAGCTCCTTGAAAAATTAGTTGTAAAATTGGGAATATATAATTTATTTGCAAAAAATCACTCAGCAGCACGTTTTTGAATTTTGAGTAAGAAATGTATTAATTTTAAAAACAATTCTTTCGAAACATTTCAGAAAATGATAATATAATATACACTAACAATTACAATGTTAATTATCCCTTACTTTTATTAACTTGGAATGTTTAATTAGATTTCAAAGTTAGAGTTTTCTTGTTCGTAATTAAATTCCAACAGATAATGAAATTATGTAGATATTTTAGAAAGTCGTTAAATGTTTTAAACAACTTTTTCAAAAAGTCAAATTTTTTTTAACCGCATGTACTAAATTCATTAGTATTTGAACTGTGTTTTGAACATAATTTTAGTAAATTTTCTACCTCATTTCTATTTACTCGTTGATTTATGTGGTATCATTTAAACCTAGTACATTTAGACGCTTTTATGAAGGATTTCAAGAAATCGTCTCAACTTGAGATTGATTATCGAAGAATTAAAATTTAGCGAAACCAATGTTGACCTATCATGTTTTAGGTTTATTAATTCTCAAATAAAATGATCTATTATAAGATAGGATAATAAATAAAAGAAAACAAAAAAAGAAACAAAAGAAACCTTTTTAAATACAGTCTGATTACAGGTAACAATTTTGCAATGGTTTTAAAATTATTTGGATCACGTAAAGTAAATGAAGATAAGATTTTATTGATATTCTAATATATAATATTGGTTTATAACCACCGGGGTTTTAAATTAGATAATTCCAAATAACTTTAAACATTTCGTAAAAATACGTAACAAAATTAATTTTTATGAAAGTAAAGTTTATAAGGAATACTCCAATAGAAAAATTTTCTGGACTTGTTTGAATTTTCTGGACGTGTCGATTCAAAACCAAATTATTTCCTACTATACCAATTTTTATGTACAAGCCAATCAAATTTTATAAATATTTCAGTTCATTTCGTCTAACTGACGACTGAGATTATAATATTAGATAATTTGGCAATTTGTTAGCCAGAATTTTAGAAATAAACCTGGTTAAATTGTACATACAAAAATAACTCCGATTAACATGCATTTGCATCAATCGCAACTTGTCCATTTTAGACATAAAAATATCGTAGACATAACGTATATAATCATGCAATAATTTGAATGTTTCAAGAGCGAGCTCTAATTATTTTTGAAATAACTTTTTAAAAACCAAGATAAGAAGTTACCTAAAAAAACATATGTGCCATTACGTTGAAACAAACGAACGTATAGAGACACACGAGAGATGTAATAAGTGTAAAACAAAATTTAGTAATTGAAAATGCCATGTTGAAAAATATTGGCTTTATTTCATAGCATGATTCAAAAATAAATTGGTAACATCGGATCCATTTCATATTGCTCCACAATATCGTTAACGATTGAAATGCGGTTATTCGTTAGAGTGTGTTGTAAATTGATTTGTCGCAAACAAATATTGGTTAATGTATTTATATGAGGCTAAGGATTTTTAAGTATTTATTTTTATATGTTTAACTTACATGTTTACACATATCCATTATGATGAAAAATAATATCAATGCAGCAGTTGATGTTATAAGTGGAAAGAAGTTTTTTACTTCAAAACACAATTCGATTGATGTAGATCAACTAACCTTTTGTTTTATTTGATTTACTTGCCTTTCTATTCGCGAGTTCTGTGAAATAATTAAGAGTAATCAAAGAAATTAAGAATTTATGTCTGATGTATGCTTATTTAAGTGGGAAAATTTAAAAGAATAATATCTATCTATTAATCGATTTACATATTTGAATATACCGGTTAACTTTTAATTACCAAATTATTGTCGAATTGTGTTTATTTTATATTGTGATTTACTGATGGCGAGATTTTGTTACTAAGATACTTATTTCCAGTGGTTGCAAGTTATTATTTTTGATAATTTTTCTTATAGTAAAATCGGGACAACAGTGAACAAAATAGAAAAATTTAAAAAAGCGGCCGTCAATATAACGGTTAGTATAACGATAAGGGCAATATTTAAGACTGAAGTGGAACCAAATCATTACGCACGAGTTTTTGACCACGCATTTTATACAGAACATATTGTATTGACAATCCATTGGCGTAATGTATGACATAGTTCTATAATCCGAATGAGAATATTATTTTAAATATTGCTAATATTCTGCGACATGCTCGGTCATCTACGTACTTACAAGTTTAAAATCGTCATTGGAGTTGTTTTTTATGCTGTTTCTGCTTGACCAAAAAATAAAAGTAAAGTCTATTTTTCTGCTTTATATTATACTTCCTAATATTTTTTTGGGACCGTATCTCAAAAAGGAAAACGAAACCCTTATCAGATCATTTACGTGTCTGTCTATTCGTCTGTCACAGCCGTTTTCTCAGATGCCTGACGTGTAAACATAAAATTTTGCACAAAAACTTAATGTATATTTAACTACATGGCAAAATCATAATAATAATACATATTTTTAGCACATATACTTTATCAAAAATATTTATATAACAATTTTAGTGTCCAACTTAATTTACATGAGTTAATATTTTGACAATATATTAACTCATGTAAATTAAGTTGAACATTTGCTAAATAAACAAATAAACCAATTCGCGCACGTAATTTCATGATTGTGTATTACACATAGTTCATTTTGAACTATATTAGCGAGTTATGTACATGTTGAGGACGAAATTTAGTACAAAGGTTTGAAAATCTCAGTTAAACCTCGTCTAGTATTTTACATAATGTATTTCTTATAATTGCGTGAAAATGACATTAATTTTTTATTGGTCCAAAAAAAGAGAAAGCTAATTTTAAAAAAAAATTATGAATCGAAGAAATTTTTCATTAAATTTAAAAATCTAGTCCTAACTTTGGTATATACTTACTTATGACGAATAAGTACTTAAGAAACCCCAAAAAAGATCAATGGCAAATTAATTAAAGTTATCTATTGGAAATCTTTAGCTCTGTGTTCAAAAATTATTTTTTTTATTAAATTTGAAACATATCTAAGAAAAAAATGAGGCGGATAGAATATGATTCTCAAATTTTAGCCTCCTTAAGTCGACGTAGGGACATCCCGCTAATGAGTGTATTCTTATTTCAATGTGCGACGCAGATGAACGACTTTTGCAGACGGTTATAATCGGAGGTCGATTGCTGGGGACTTTTATTAGATAAAGTATACTTCAAGAATTTATTCCTTTACTTCGATGCATACCTCAAGAAATATGCGTCACCGACTAATCGCAGCCGATTGCGACCGGAAACTATATTGAACATATTTATAACTTATCTGTCTTCGTTATCTCATATTCAATCACAAGTTCGATGCTTTTCTTCCTAAGCGCGTTTTAACGCGTATAGTTCGGATCAGCGATAGCTCGCTAGAGTCGTACTGATTTTTTATAGGACCTATTTTTGTAGGTCTTGTGCGTTTTTTTTTCGATCAGGTGTTGTCCGGTATATTATTGTTGGTGGCCTGCGCTGCGCATAATGGAGCACGGATTTGATTATAGCTCGACACTAAATATTCCCACCACTCCATTTGTGGCCAGCATTGATATCACGTGGTAGGAACCAGCAACCTAACTTAATACTAACAACAAAAACATTTAACATGTTGTCTTCTAATATTTAGCTTTAAGCTCCATTCATGAGCTACTACTAGCTTACCAAATTATTAGCAGATTTATAACCTTTACAAACCTATCATTTATAAATCTATGAAAAATCGTATTAATAGCTTGGAACATAATAATAGGAATAGCATTTTTATGAAAGCTATTTTGGTTCAACTCACTCTTGGAAACAGACTCGAAAAATTCATCTGAAGAATTGTCTGAGGCTACTTTATCTTCTATATATGTACTGTCATAAGGTCTTGTTGTAGATTGTAATTGATCAGAATCTGTAGTTTCACTGTTATAACTGTGATGCTCCACTGTAGTATCTGATGTCGACTTTGGTACTTCTTCCACACTGACCTGAAACATATCAGAGTCACTACTCGGCTCTATGATAGTAACATCTCTGCTGGTAATGACTTTCTTTGTAACAGGATTGTATAATCTGTTACCCTTTACATTCTCAGTATATCCAACTAAGTACTACTTTAGTATACTACTTTTGCTTTACTACCTTTTTAACCCAATTCGATCTCTTTTCTTTCGGTACATGGGTCATGACTATACTGCCAAATATACGTATGTGACTGACATCTGGCTTCCTGCCTGTCCAGAGCTCAAAAGGCGTTTTATGGTTTAACCCTGAAGCTAACGATCTATTTCATAGGTGTACATCCATATGTACTGCTTTAGACCAAAACTTTTTATCTAAATTAGCGTAAAAAATAAACACTAGCTCTTTCAACATCTGTTCGATTTAGCCGTTCACATATACCATTTTGTTCCGGTGTATATGGATGTGTATGCTGATGTAAAATACCAGATTGCTTCAAAAAATTTGTCATTTCATTTGAACAAAATTCTTTTCCTTTATCATATCTTATAATTTTGATACAGACATTAATTTGTTTTTCAACCATCAATTTAAACTCTTTAAAACGTGTATATACTTCCCTTTTATTTTTAAGAAATATACAAATGACATCGACGAAAATCAAAAAGTACCTGGATAGTCCGATAGACTTCATTTCTATTAGACCGCATAAATCTGTATGTACCGTATTCTCTCACTTCTATTCTATTATATTATGTGCATGTACTTTTTCACTTCTATTTCTGCAATGTGGAAAGGGTAATCTTGTTTGTTTACCTTCGCAGCATACTGTACAGTTGAATGTACTGATATAAATTTTATTTTTGCAGGAAATATCTTCTACTGCACCATTTTTAATTATATTTAGATCTCCACTATTTATATGGCTTAGCCGTCTATGCCATATAATGGCGGAAGTCGTTGCTGAAGCTGCTAATAAACATGCCGATTTTATGTTTAATCTGTATACCCCGGTAATCGACTTGGTTGTGCCAATTAGCTTATCCTACTTGTTTCTAATGTAACAAATTCTTTACTGGAAACTTACTTTGTTATCATTTTCTATTAGCTTACTAACAGACAACAGAAAAGCGATTTTAACTTGTTCCATGCACTATGAACTGTCTTTTAATGTTTTATGTGCACATAAAGAGAGAATTATCAGTTGCGATGGCGTGTTCGCACTTCATGATGTCGACACCTTCCAAAAATCATGAAGTTTTCGGCCGCGAACGCCCACTCATAGGAATTTTCGCACCCCTTCAGTTTCAGCACATTTACAATATAATTAACAGCTTTTTCACAACGAGAACTAATATTTTAACGTAAAATACTGATCTGGGCCTTTAACCTAAGGAAACACGGTATGCGGTTTTTTAATTGACTGATATTTATCTTTTATTACTTCCATAAATTAATATATAGTTGTCAATAAATAGCACTGCTCGTTATCTGGATATACATGATCGTCAGCAGATGGCGTTATTTGTTATCTTTATTTAATACATTAACAATTATCATTGCCAAAATAATAACAATTAATTTAACTTAAATGGTATTTGAATATCATTTAAAGTTTCATTTAAATATTATGGGTATTCGTTTTCTTATTTACTTTAGCTTTTATATTCTGTCCGCGATAAACTTATTGCCTATATCGGCGTTACTAACAATTAAACTCTGAATAGTGTCACCATTAGCAGGTTAATACTAGTAAAAAGTATTATGATTATGTCTGTAAGTATTCTAAGAGGATTCTTATAAATTATTTTTTGTAGCTAATTAATGCAAAAACAAAATCTTTTCATAATTAATTTTTTATATTTTTCGAACAAAAATAATCGATGTATTTAATGAAATTGTCAAAAATAATTACAATATGAACAAAAATAAAAAATAATTACAACTGGCAAGTGACATCCGAAATGAACTTTCTGTTTTTCTTTCATTTGGTACCATTCTTTTCGTCATGCATTTCACATGCGGAAAAGTTCTTTGTAGTTTACACTGAGCCGAAATGAAGTGTTTAATGCACGATGAGTGACGATATTTTACTAGACTTTACTTTTTTCACATTATTAATTAACGTTCGTAATTTTTTCATATCAATATTAATTAAATCGTTCTGGAAATCGTTTGGCGATCACGTTTTTATATAATGTATGCGGGTTTATTTTATTTCTATGACAGTTTGTTGTAGAAATAGCATTATAAAAAGTTTAGTCCACGGGTTCAAGAGACGTCAGAACATATTTCTACATCAACATCTTATTAATAATAAATTAGCGATGCTATGTGAGGAAGGTGTAGCGAAGATCAGTTTATTACAAGTCCATATTCCAATAATTAATTTAATTAAGGGCCCCTTAAAAACCAATTCAATTACGATCACCTTAATGATAGTTATTCGTTACTAGTTCTTAGTCATGCCTAAATGACATATCAAAGTGGGTGTTATTTGTCAAATCCCTAGTTACATTATAATTTAATTATGAGTAGGTTTAAGCCATTTTGTGATTATTATTTTTAAAGCACATAAAATAGAAATTATTCACTTGAATATTTTAAAGTAGATGGAATTCAAAAACGTTAAAATAAGTAACAATGTATGGTTATTGACTAAGTCTTTTGAAATGATTCGTAATGCGTCTTTGTTTTAAAAATTAATTTTCCACCTTACTTGTGGTATCTACTCCTGGACTCTATCAGGCTTTGATTTGTCTTTTCAGTCTTGTTATATTAAGGAAAATAGGATTTTCAATGCAAACAGTAATTTTACTTGCATCTCCCCAATTTTGCTGTCTTGTGCTCTTTTTCATGTCATTATTTAAACGTCCAACTCATAAAATTTAGATTGTGCTTGTTAGATATTGAATATTATATAAATCGTAGCTATGCATATTTTAATATATTTCCTAAAACTATTGTAATTTAAAATAAACGTCGATATTTGAAACTTTCCTATTTATCAGGATTGCTGTATTATTTATGTTTATTTAAAACTTTGTCGGACTCGCTCTTTGTTAACACGATTACATTATCACCCGCATTCATATTAGGTTGGTAAAGCGATTTATTCATTAGAAATTTATCAGTGTAAACAAAATTTTAATAACGACGTGTTTTTAAATTATTAATTGATATAATTTCACTACGAAAGCATAAGAAATAGTTCTTTCAAATTGTCCCAGTATCTGTAACTAAAATACAGTGACAAGTACATAATCAAGAAATTCGAGTACACCAATCACAGTAAGCTAATAACTCATAATCATGGGTAGATTATCAAATTTAAACATGATTTCAAAAATCAATATTTTACACCAACTCTACCAATTCCTTTCTATAGACTAATACACCTTTTTTGCCACCTTTAAGTCGAATAAATAATGTGAATAATACATTTTTTTGACAATAAACTAATTCGTCAAATCCTTACCGACTTTAACGTAACATTGATTAACCGAACGTAGGTAATAACTTTAAAACCAAACTAATTTTTTACAAATACAGTAAAAGAAGTCGAGTGAAATAGGAATAATTCTCTAATTTTTACCCAAAAAGACTGAGTCACTTCACAAGCTTCAACCATTGCGTGATTATCTGTCGAGAAAATGCTCATATTTAATACTAGTTTTTTGTAACTTGTTATATATATATACCTATATATATATATATATATATATATATATATATATATATATATATACAGTGTAAACTCTTTATAACGTTATCCTTTATAACGATAAACTCCCTATAAAGTAGAAGTGAGCACAACTTGGTTGGTTTGCGTTAAAACCCACATATTGATACACTCTTTATAGCGATACAGCCATTCTCTATTACGAAGAATTGTGTTCATATTTTTAGATAGTAAGTATTTATTATCGGTATTGTTTATGTTATGTTATCAGGTAACAAAAGACTTAGAAGCTCCGAAACATCCGTCTAGCTTTTGTTATTCTTAATTGCCTTGAACACGTGCAGCATGACGTTTTGTTTTCTCGGAAGTGATGGTCTTCAACCAAGCATACTGGGTAGCTATCGTATTATCAGTCGTAAACCTACTTTGAAACTGTTAACATGGCCAATAAAAGAAAAGCGATTAGTGTTGACGAAAAAGTTTGTGTGATACGTGCGATTGAAAAGGGAAAAAAGAAAAGTGACGTTGAAAGACGTTTTGAACTAAGCCAATCCACTGTTGCTACCATTTGGAAAAACAAAGAAACAATTCTCCAGGCGGCGCTGGAAGGAAACTCTTCTAAAAAATTAAGAAAGCCAAAATACGAAGAATTAGATCAGGCAATGTTTTCGTGGTTTCACTATCAGCGCCAGAATAATGTACCCATCTTGGGGCCAATTGTAAAAGCCAAGGCTGAAAAGTTTGCCGACCGACTTGGCATAATTTACTTTAAAGCATCTGAAGGTTGGCTCGGAAAATTTAAGCACCGTCACCAAATTACGTACGGTAAAATGAACGGAGAGGCGCGGGATGTCGATATGAATGTGACTAACAATTGGATTAGTACAGTGTGGCCTAAATTAAAGAAGGAGTACTCACCAAAAGATATTTTTAATGCAGATGAAACGGGCCTTTTTTTCAAGGTGACTCCCGACAAAACTTTAAAATTCAAAGGGGAAAAATGTGTTGGAGGAAAACTGTCTAAAGAGCGTATTACTGTTCTAGTAGCTGCCAATATGAGTGGCACAGAAAAAAGAAAGCTCTTAGTTATAGGCAAATCAAAAAACCCTCGGTGTTTCAAGAACATAAAACAGTTGCCAGTTACGTACAAAGCAAACAAGTCAGCTTGGATGACATCGGAGTTTTTTGAAGAGGAAGTGAGAAAATGGGATGCTGAATTAAAATTACGGAACATCTTGCTTCTAGTAGACAATTGTCCTGCTCACCCAATCATATCTAATCTTCGAAACATAGAGTTAGCATTTTTCCCAGCTAATACAACCAGTATTTTGCAACCAATGGATCAGAGTGTAATTAAAAGCCTAAAGCGTCACTATAGACGGAAAATGTTGATGGATATGATGGAAACTGACGGCAAGGTCTCGATCAACATGCTACAAGCAGTGAACTTCTTATCAAAAGCCTGGCAAGAGGTAACAGCAGCCACTAACTACCATTCTTTTCGACATGCTGGATTATGTAGTAGCCAGACAGTAGACACGAACCAATTTGATAGTGAAGACAATCTAACCACTGAGTGAATGGATAAGCCAGTTCAACATACCAAACAATTTTAACGAAGATCTACAATCGTACGAAAATATAGATGAGGATGTAGCCACAACCGGTACACTTACAGATGAACAAATTATCGTTTTAGTGTCAAAAAGTAAGGAAACACCCGATAATCAAGATGAAGAAGATGATCAAGTGGACGAAGCCGAATCACCACCGACAATTCAACAAGCCCTAGATGCCGCTAAGTTGGTAGAAATTTTTTTGTTGTTTAATCAAGACGATTCCACCACATATCTAGATATGAATAGAATACATAAAATAATACAAAACAAGTACTGGCATAGCAAAAAACGTTAAACAAAATTATCAGACTATATGTGTAAACAATAATTTATAAGCATATTTTATCTAAGACTTATTAAAAATTATTGTTAATTTGGTTGTTTTTTTTGTTCACTCCATATAACGATAACTCTTTATAACGATAAAAAATGTTCAGTCCATTGAGTTGCGTTATAAAGAGTTTACACTGTATATATATAGAGGTATAATAACAAAGACAGGTAAATTGGAATTCGCATTAAAATTTTGAATATGAAATTTGATGAAAAGCTATCATGTGAATATATTAATATAATATTACATAAAAAGACGAAGACATTACATAAAAGTTAGAACATACACATGATTGGATAATTGTCTGAATTATTACAATTAAAGAAATGACATTAAAAAATTTTGCAGCAGATTATTTGTCATTTAATTTAAAAAGCCGTTTAGATAAGTTTGCGAGCGTTATTGAAAATGGGCTGCCGGTAAATAGTTTGGTTGTGGTATAACTAAATATGTATTATATCAAGCTTTTGAACAAGAATTGGGGCTAACTCATTAAAAATAAATGTTTGATAATTATTAAAACGCAAAACATTGAAATATTTTGGTATTTCACAAACTTAATTTTTTAATTTCCTTGTAGCGACGACATAATTTTATTAAATTAAGTATCCTTCGTAGACCAAAAAATGTTTTGAAATACAAAACAAATAGAAAGAAAGAGATTTTTAAATAAGCAACAGGCAAACTCAAGTTCTTGTCGGTCGATTTTAATAGTTTTAAAACCTATTTCATTTTTTAAATTATATGGACATACAGATACATAATTGTTTCTCAGATATTCTGTAAAATTTTGTATGAATAAATTTAGAATGCAGCGATAGTGGAATCTTTAAAAGTGAAAGAAAAGTTTTATAAAATCTTACGGTCACCTATGAAATTTTAGCATACGATTATTTAATCCTAGCATACGGTTATTTTAAATCTTGTCGTCCATTTAAAGCGACAAAAAAAATTACACACACTTATATATATATATATATATATATATATATATATATATATATATTGCTTAAATACAGTCTGTATAGACAAGGTATGATTATAGTTAATATGGGGTCATAGCTTATACGTTCAAATAATGCAGATTCAAACCCTAGGTTGTTCTAGGGTTTTCGACAGAAGAACCGCTTCTGTCGAAAACCGGTTCTCTAACTTAATTATTTTTGAATCCTTACATATTACAGAAAGCAATACTGCGTTTTCTCATGTAGCGTTGTTTCGAATTTCACAAAATTTTTAAATATGTAATTTATAAATATTTTTCACTGTATTTTATTGATATTAACGTAACGATTTCAACAATATAATAACATTTTTTGCAGGTAGATAACATAAATTAATAATATTTCTAGGGACAATATATCGTTATTTTGATTAAACATTAATACGTTTTCCAAAAAATACGTTTTGTGGTTTCAGTTATCATTACTTTAGTTCTCACACTTTTGTAATGTGTAATAACCCTATCCTTACACAATTTTGGAATTTTCAGAGTTTTATTTTAAACGAAGTATATTTTGATATTAGTGATCTTTAATTCACGTACAAAGTACGAGTATTTACTTCGGTGTCGATTGAGAAGACACCATAGTATTCTAAACAGTTCTTTACTTTCGCTTCAGGTTATTCTGTAGACCTTTAAAGGAACTAAATCAATTATTATTTAACGTCATATTTCAATTTATATTTGAGTTGTACTCGAATTGTAAGTTATTATTAATACATTAATTCTAAAATTTATTGGAGCGTTAATATTTTTTTTAATATAATTTTGCGTTGGCGAATTTTAATACGATATCCTATTTGTTAGATTTATCCTTGTACATCGTTCGGAAATTATGAAAAATTATATCTTAAAAATTTTATCAATAGAGTACAATAAAATTTCAGTGCAATAATATATATTTAAAATCATTAAAATATAGACAAAAATATGTTCAAAATTAATTTTTTGAACGAAATCTTTAGTGTAGAATTTACAATTGGACCGTGAGCATTACATGAAGTTTTGTAAGAAAAGATGTCATTTTCTAACTAAATTAGAGCATTTATTAACCGGAAAATTAGTTTATCAACATAATTAACAATTACATTCTTTGACGTGTTTATTTACTTTTCATCCCATTATTATAACTTATGTTTCTCAGCTCATTATATAAATGCTACTGAATCCAGCTTACTTCTGCCTGGCCTCTCATCACTTTTTAATAGTTTCCTTCCTTATTACTGTAAACAATTAAATATGGTACAAAATAATATGCTAAGATTGTTTTTAATAATTGAAAACCTATTTAAAGCGAATTGTAATCAACTTTAATTTAACAGCTCGGCTGCTTTTGCAGTTAGTACAATTAGGTAGCTGACAAATAAAACGATAGCCGGGTCAGTTTATTTTGCTTATTTATGTAGCACCATGTTTTATGCTGTAGGGCAGGGCTGCTGGTAATGAAACAATTTTTTTGCAAAAAAGAGCAGTCCGAGTTATATATAATATGAAATTCTGACATTTAATACGAGAACTTTTTATATATTCTCACTTTGCCGTCGTTAAGTATCTATGAAAACCTGTTGTATTTTAAAATTAATTTAAATTCCTTTGTTAAAAGGTGCGATACTCATGACATTAATACAATAAACAAAAATAGGGACATACTTATCTCAAAGACCTTTTAACGTCAGTGATGACGTTGATGACAAAAATATGTGGAGGTCAATATAGTTATGCATATTCTGGCCCTGGTTAAGAAGTAATAATAGACTCAATGGCAGATATAAATATACTATAAAAATATTTAATTATAAAGTTTAGAAAGTAGACTCTGGCTTATCAATAAATATTTAATAATCCCATTGATATAATTAGGAAAAAAATACGTAAAAATACGAGTAAAGTACGATTGTCATTGTTAGGACAATAATACCATTTTCTGCAGCTACTTTTTTGTTCTTTGTCTTTTGTATAATAATTTTTTTCTTCTTTTTCGATAAACACTACACATTCTTCGTTATTATTTAAGAAACACTGTTCCTGTCGCTTGGCTGCAGTCCACCTCTGCTTAAATTGGGTCTTAAAAAATCTCAGGGCGCGAATTAAGATATTTTTGTTATTGTCAGGGCAGCGAGTAATATTTACAACCTTATCTTAAAATACCAAAAACTTTTCGTCAATTTTCTTTCCATTTCATTCTTATATACAAATTTCTGCTGGTAAAACTTTTGAAGCTTAAAACAAATTTAGGAATATCTGCAAATAAAAGGAACAAAACACATTAATAAAAATTAAAACTTCGTGTTTCATCGCTTCGAAAAACAAAATGGGGCACATGGAGCACATTGTTTTGCTTTAATTTCTCAACGATAAAATATTTCAAATATTATTATATATTAAATATTCACAGGAACCAAACCTTGACAAGCCTTCGTAAGTAAACAAAAACACTATTTATGAAAAAAATACGTGTTTATAGGCTTTATTTGTACATGTATATGGAACCTTATTTAAATTAATAAATAATTGTAAACTATAAAAAGTATACTACATACTTTCCTTCTGTATTTTAAGAATGAATATTTCTACAATCTACACACAGAGTCACTATTTTAAAAGTACGTGTGGTTCAAACAATGACTAGGTTCCGACTGATGGTGTCGGGTGGGGCGCGCTCGAACGTGTTATTTGTAACTGTAATTCGACGAACTGTTATCTAATCTGATAAAAACAAAAGGTTTATGCGAGTTTTTAAAAGTTTCTGGTTTGGCGTTTGAGCCGATTTCATCATGCAAATACTCCTACGTGCAGCATTTAAAATTACGCACTCACTCAATTTATTCAGCTGTCTTCAGTCTCGTCGAGTTGAATTTCTTACTTTATTTCCTTCATTATATATTATTTTTTGAAAAGAATATATTGGCTTAGTTATATACTATATTTTTTTAGTTATTATTATTTCTTTTATTATATATTGGCTTAGTTATTACTATTTCTATGGGATTCTTTCTCACTAAGTAAATACATAAATAAAATTGTATAAATAGTAGATAACAAGAAATGAAAATAGTAAGCGATAGATACACTGCATTAATGTAAAAATAGTTTGGTAACATTAAAATCAATATAAATATTTTATAGCAGACAATAACCGCCGTTTGTAAAATCTGTGTTAAAACTATAATTTTAAGAGACAGTTCCGAGTCTATGATAGAAGTTTAAAAAAAATCGATGAATTGTTTAAATAAATCCATAATATAAGTTTTTTAAGGAATTAAAAACTGTGACTATTAAGTGAGAATCGATAGAATCTATTAAATTTTAGGACAATATGAAGACGTATTTTATTAGTTTACTGCTGGAATGTTACCATTTCTCATTCTTTTAAATACCTCTCCCATTTTGTCAACCAGAACGAGCTCAGTCCTTGTGAATGTCACGAGTACGAAAGTTTTACCACAGCACTAAAAATGCAGATATATAATCTATGAAAAATCACTATCATACTCAGTATCAAGAAGAGAGTCTTTGCAAAAATGCAACGCAGACGACGCCAATTTTAGTGAATGTTAAAGGATGTGCACATTGAAACGATTAGAGTTTCCTCATTGAGACTCAAGACGAAAACTGTGAAGATTGTCAGCGTTATAGTACTCCTTCATATAGTGGCTTTAATTTTTCTGTTATCAAATCACAAATCGATTAGATATACGAATTCATTCCAGAGGAGGACCCCGTTTTAATGTCATTCCTAACTTGGTGGCGCTGGTTTAATTCGACCAAAAATCGATTTATGCATTACATTGGAAAGCATTCGAATAGTAGCAAAAGGTTTTCCATTAAATTGTGTTAGAAGTGGTTGTGCTTAGTCGAAAATTTTGTCATTTATTTTCTTAAGGGCATTGAGATCTGAAACACGGTTCTAAATAAATTGTAACAAGTTACATAGTAAAAATATGTGTCATGGTTCAATATCTAATCATTTTAATTTTGATGTTTATATGCAAAGAAATTCAAACAAGTTGGTAGCATATTGGCATGTATATATTGGAACCTAGAAGTAAATTCCATACTATGGTTACACGGATCTTTTTGCAGATTTTGCTAAATAATTTTAAATACTAGTTTTATTTAAATAATTTTCGGAAGAAAAATTACAACGGGCAATTTACTAAGTTCATCGAACTGATAATTTCAGTTTGAAAATATGTACTTATTATTTAAAACAAATTATTTAGATTAAAATTATACTTCGTATTCAACTACAACTACAACATTAGCAAACTTCCTAGGTGCGAAAATACTTACAATTAGAAAAAAAATGTTTTACCATCATTTAATAAACCTATAAGGAACGCGCAAAGTTTAGTTATTTTGGACATAACATAAACGTAAATCGCCTGCTATTATATGTAGAATGTCTTTTGGAAAGCTACTAAAAATCCTTTTAATTCGCCTTTATTCGGAGATAGGTGCCCCATTGGGGAAATACCTCTTGTTGAGTAACTCGATGATTTTGCTATATTTTAACCGATTACAGTTAAGTTTGTAATTGCAGTAGATTAACCAAATAGTTTCAAAATTTGGAGACTCAAAATATGAAAATAATAAATAAATTAATGTTATTGAAAAGTACACAAGACCAAACTTAAAATGCTACTTAAAATGCTGGAAATACTTTTTTTTTCACTGATTGCAAAAAAGAAATACACTAAATTTTTAAATACTATCGGCAGATGATAGTTTAATAGTTCATACATATTCGATCATGAAAATTGTTTCCATACATCACCATTTTAGTTTGGCAAATATTTTGTCGAGAAGTATTTTTTGTCGAGAAAGAAATTTTATGTATTAAGCGCATTCGTAAAGGAAAATCTTTATAAACCATTCTATCTCAATTAAATTATTATAATAATTGCATAAGATCTCTGTAAGAGTACCGTATATTTCAGGAGTCCTTATATTTCAAGGATACTTAAAAAACTGTTTCTCTCTGAACTGAAAAAATATGATAATTCTTTTTACATAGTTAATTTTTTATATTCTTTTGCATCTTTTGTTAATGGTATATTTAAAATTGATGAGCATATACAGGCACTAAACTAGTTTGAATATATCGGAGACGTTTTTGTTAATTTGAAGCATCAATGGATACAAAAGGAATAATTACGGATAATATTAAATATTAACAATATTTTTCCTTTTAATACGATTCGATTACATCCTTTACGTATTAAAATATACTGGTAGTTCGTATCGTTAAAAATGTAAATACTCCAATATAAATTGGATTACGTAAAATAATTCTTTCTCCTACTTATAGACTATAATAACCTACTGCATTGTTGATAGCTTATTCAACAAGCCACCCTAGACAAAAATGGCTTTTTCTTTTAATCTCTAATTATAATAATTTGATAGAAAAATTAAAAGGGAAGATTTATTACTCATTTCCTGAAAACATCATTAACGAAAATTTACAACTAACTAAATTATTCTAGCAGAGAGATAAATTAAAAATTTAATAAAAGTTCAGAGAACATTTTATTTCTTGTAAACCTATTCATTCTAATGTAACAGAAGATAGATTACTAAAAATTTAAATGTATATTAAAAAAATTCCAATTTATCAACGCGCTAAACTTTATAAACACAGATTTATCGTTTCCAATGAATCAAAGTAATTTTAATAATAGGATAAACGTGCAAATTTCTAACATCTAACATTCAAATGAATAATTTTATGCGGACTCTTTGCTTTTCGAATGTAGAGTTGAAGATTTTTTGATTCAGGGAAAAATATATCAATACTAAAAAGAAGAAATAAACGCACCATTTTATATTCATAATATGGCATGAAAGTTTGCCATGGTTTATCATTTAGACTTGTGTGACCTTTAGATGATTAGGTAATTTACCTTAATAAGACTTAAATAAGGTATCAAGTTACTTTATTTTAATATAATTTTAGATTTTCAATCAAGCTTTTTTTGTCTTTTTGTTATCTATGAAGCACTTTTCAATATTTAGGGTTACGTAGTCAACTGGTAAGAAAGGGACCATATAGTTTCACAACGAACAGAAAATTAATATGTAATTAATAATTTTCTGTTCGTCCCTGTCTTTCACAATTTTGTAATTAAAATTTAAAGCCCATGTGAAAGAAATTTTGTAAATATATGTTTTATATTGAAATCTTGATTAAAATGAACTAAATATTAAAAAAAAATTCCAACATCTATGAGTTTTCTGCTATTGGGCAGGCATTTGAAATGAAAGGAGGGTTTTTACTATTTTACTCTTTGCACCTCGTTTAAGAAATATTTATTTCAAAGCCACGTTCTGTGAAACTATGTTGTAATTATATTGTCTACAAGAATGTCTAAGCCTACAAGTACTCGCTTATTTTAAAAAAATAATCCACTCGTTTACACTGAAATATACTGTTATATGTTACTCTAGTGTTAATGGAAAAGAGTATCATTTAATCCTTGAATTGATAATAGTAGAGACGCACAATTTAATTACAATTTTTATAATAAGAATTTAAAAAATATGACTTTCTTTAATGTAGGACATTTTCCGAGTTAATCCCAAAAAAATTTCCAAATATTACTAAAAAAATAGATGCAATATCTGATATTTTAGAAACAGAATTTAGCCCAGCTGGAAAATACATTGAGGTGATATATAATTTAACCATGATGAAACCTCTTTTCATGTCTTTTTCGACTAACAATACTAATAACACTAATAAACGAAAGTTACAATGTCCGTTTACACTAACACAATATATCCCTCGAATAACAAAATAAAGGTTGGAAGTAAAAAGTGACAAAGGGCTCTGTTTCATCGTGGAAAGAAACAGCAAAAAGGTGGGCCGCACAATAATTACGTGTTGAGTGTAAAAGAGTTTTTTCCCATGGGGACCGTGCAAAAAAGTACGGGGTCCTTTGAAAACAACTGAAATAAGAAATGTTTTTACATATTACCCAATATTAGTGCAGTATTTTTAAAAAGAAAATAATAAAGGTTATTGAATGTGAGATTCAATTTCTGAAAAACTTAATACGGTATTGTTTTTTTTTTAATTACTAAAATGCCTTTATAAATGACACTTCACCATGTTTAGACAATACAAATAATTTTGATTAAATAAAATATGTTTGCTTCAGGGTATTTCGCACAAAAAAATTAGAGAAGTATGACCAAAAGTTTTTTAATTTTTCGCCAGATGATCCTGATAGCATTTTGCAAGATTAAACGAATAGTTTCAAAATTTGGAGACTCAAATTATGAAAATAATATATAAATTAATGTTATTGAAAAGTATACAAGACCAAACTTAAAATGCTACAGTTTTTGCCAGAAAACCTTTTTTTTCACTGATTGAAAAAAGAAATACCCTAAACTTTAAATATTATCGGCACATGATAGTTTAATAGTTCATAAATATTCGGCAAGGAAAATTGTTTCCATACATCACCATTTTAGTTTGACAAATATTTTGTCGAGAAATAGTGTTTTTTTGTCGAGAAGTAGTTTTTGTCGAGAATGAAATGTTATGTATTAAGCGCATTCGTAAAGGGAAATCTCAATAAATCATTCTATCTCAATAAAATTACCATAAACATTTAATAAGATCTCTGTAAGAGTACCGTATATTTCAGGAGTACGTATATTTCAGGGATACATAAAAAACTGTTTCTCTCTGAACTGAAAAAATGTGATAGTTCTTTTTACATATTTCATTTTTTATATTCTTTTGCAGTTCTGTGTTTTCGTGCACATGTAAGGATCAAGATGATCTAAGGAAGAAAAACCGATCAGTTACGTCTTGGACACAAATTAATTAAAGTTTCCTTGCCCATGTGACATGTAATTATGTTATTTCAATTAGTTATTTGTGACAAAGTTATCTTCCTAGTTTCCCACTACGAAATTTGTATTAATCTTATTAAGCGCAGTGAGTTTGTTACCTGTGTTCTTTAACTTATTACTGCAGTTTGCACAGTACGGTAACGGTTTATGAGTACTAGACTGAAAATAATCCATTTGATTTCATAATTGCAATATCGATACTATAATAAGTTGCATCAAGTCTCAAAAAATTGGTAATCCTCAACATTGTCGTCTGAATTTTATTGACCCTTTGGATAATAACATTGCTATTAAGGAAGCATAGTCATGAACCAGAGGTGCATGAGCGAAACCAGTGGGCGCGTTTCGAGTGAAACTATTTGTTAGGAATTTCGGCGTTGCGAATTATGCATATTGCAGAATTTTATTTTAATAGATAGTTTAAATAGCAAAATGGACTAAAGTATTGTTCTTAAACAATTTGCATTAAGTCTGTGCTTTCACATTTTTATATATCTTTCAAATATTCCCGTATGTTACGAAAATATTACCCATTATTAGTAAATTGTGGGCTTAACCTTGTTTTAAGTGCATTTCAAAATCTGTCGAGATTAGGAAAGCCCATATTTTTCAGAAATTTTAAGAAAATTATAATTTAAAAGCTGGTAATAAGCTAGCTACTTTAAAAATGTAGATAACAGGTAAAATCTCTGGATAGAAGATGCGAATATGTATTGATATAACTCAGAGTAATTGCATTTTGCTTCTACATGTCGTTCAATACGGATAAAATATACATAATATACGATTGAAAGGAACATGTGTATGTACATGTACATTTAAACTTATATCCATTATTTTGTGCTATTAAGGAATTTCAGTTAGTTTAATTAATGAGCAAACTGAAAATTATCTATGTTTTTTTTGGTTAATTAGCATGAATCATATTACATCCCATTAAAAACTGAATGGTTACAGCCAAGGAGTACAGGTGAGATGATAGCAAATATATCAAAATATTAGTGAAATATTTTTATATTTAATGTTCTAATGAAAATATATATTATATAAACCAATACTTTTATAAAACTTCAACAGAGACGTGTCTATGTATTGAATATACTTTTAATGGAAATGGAGATATATGATGTTCAGAGTTTTTTGAGCCATAATCGATTTTTTGTAGAACTTATCCCGTGCAAAATTACGCTCGCCATAATACAATGAATGCTTCCATTTTCAATTCAATAAAGTCATTGTGCACTTTTATAATATACCTGTTGTAATATCCTTATATATTTGACGGTGTGTTACAACTTGAGTATTTAAAAGCAATATTCACATTTATTTCATTTTAATTATTTCGCCACGCATTACTTATTTTAATTTAAATAAATTCTTATTGTAAATGGTAATTAAAAATCCGTTCAAAGTTGAAGGCGATCAGTAAGAATTACAGTAAGCAATTGATTTACAGCTGTTTACTGTATACACAAATTTTTGTAAACATTCGGTGGATTTATGGCTATATGGACCAAAGTTAAATTTACAAATGTAGTTATGTGTACACCAGATTGGGTGAACTTGTTCTTTTTAAAAATTTACTACTTAAATTATGTATACAGTAAAGAAATAAATCGGTCAAGTGCAAATTACACTTGCATAATTAGTGTTATCAACTTCCCCACCCCAACTATAATTAATAAAACATGGGTCGCCTCATATCCGCCCACTTCGTGCGTTATCCGTCGCTGACGACAACGATGCTATATCGCATCTTAAAGACGCCGAGTTGAGTGGGAAGCATTTCGACTGAGCCAAATCAAAAATTTTGAAAATCGTGTGAGAATAGAAGTTGTTCCCTTCATCATGAGATATATTTTTTGTCTAAAAATATTGTCTCAAAAAATAATGGCTTAGCGTTTAAAAGAAAATATACGATTAAATTGTTATAATAATGAATAGGGCTAATTTTTTTTAACTCCTTAAAATTGTCGTATATTGTCGTATAGTTCTCAATATTAACGATATTCTTTTTAATTGTGGTCGTAAAAATATTAAGAGAAATTCACGAAATAATAAATCATATATTTTGTTGAATTCAGGCTTCAATAAGTTTTTGTTTTACAACATTTCGTCTATGTATGATATTGACTTCTTTTAATATTCAATTTACTCCCTGAAATTAATTACTTGAATAAAAATTAAACTCTTTAAAATTAATATCTACAACTAGATTTTTATCCTTTATCTTACGTTGAGTTTCAAGCAGTTTCAAAAGGACGTGAGGATGGATTATTAAATTAAATTACAATAAAACAAATAAAGCAAAGAAAAAGTGGTAGATATAAATTAAATATCCTTATAATTTTCTGAACAATTGATATCTCTGTTTCATTATTTGGAATAAAACTCGACAGTAAAACGAATAGAGGGAGTAAGTCGAGATATAACTCGGCCCCTCTTATATATATAAATAAATAACGCTGTGTCGCAAAATATTAAAATAAAAAAGTGAACATAACCAGGTGGCACTTCACTTCCGGTTCAGCGGTAATATTTTTAGCTTATTCGGAAAAATAACGGCGTCGTCCTGTCAGAGATTATCGCTCACGTAAATTTGAAAGAATAACAAACAAAGGCACGCTGGGTAGTAGCGATAGGTGTTTATTAAATTTTACGCCAGGTTGGGCAAAATAAAGTGTGCACGTTAAATAAAATCTTGAAATTAGTATTCTAAGACTTAATGTACAATTATCTAAGACTTACAGTAACAATTAAATTTCTTTTAGTAAAGAAACTCGTTTTTATTTCTATTTTCATACTGTTTTTCTCTTTAAATAAGGCTCGAGTTAATCTTTTCGTTTTTGAAAAAACTTTTTTTAAGTGGACACCTATGTATGTGGATATATATAAATATATATATATATATATATATATATATATATATATATATATATATATATATATGTATATATATATATATATATATATATATATTACATCATAAAATATACCTGTCGTATGTGACCAATTTTTTCGTTTTCAAGATGCTAATGGATTTCTTTTCGATAATGAATAATATTAATTCTTTTAATTTTTTCCATATTTTAAGCATTTTTGCTGTCTGTAAAGATTTAGGGACTTTAATTCATTTGAAATAATGCCGATTATTGTGACAAAATAATTACATACTTGAATATTTCGCGCTTAGTTCACGCTTAGGTAACCATTGATTGGCTTGAAAATGTCCATTTAACCCGAATTTTTCCTGTTTCCTATTTTTAAACCTGAGAAATGTATTCAGTGGTGGTCCATATCTTGACCAGTAGGTATGTCCAGCTGATTTACAACTATAGAAATAAGATCGATATTAATCTCTAATCATACAAATTCGATAGGAAAATAAAATTGAAAATTTATTAATTATTTCCTGAAAACATAATTAATGAAAATTAAAAAAAATTAATTATTCTAGTAGTGGGATAAATTAAACATAAATATAGGTTCAACAAATATTTATTTCTTTTCAATGTTATTTCTAATGTAACAAAAGATAGATGACTAAAAATTTGAACAGCTGGAATATTAAAAAAAAATTAATTTATTAACGCGCTAAACTTTACAAACGCAGATTTATTGTTTCCAATGAACCAAATTAATTTTAATAATACGAGAAACGGCGAAATTTCTTACATCTAACAGTCAGATAATTAATTTTATATGGTCTCTTCGCTTTTTGGATGTAAAGTGGAAGATTTTTTGATTCAGGAAAAAATTATAGATAATTAAAAGAAGAAATAACCGGATCGTTTTATGTACAAAATCTGGCATGAACATTTATCACGGCTCGTCATGTAGGCTTGTGTGATTTTTAGATGACTAAGTTGAATTTTTAGCTACTTTTATCTTAACAAGGCCTACGTAAAGTACCAAATGAAATTATTTTCGAAAATCTATAATTTTTTTTTAATCATGCTTTTTATGTTAGGGTTTATTATTATCTAGAAATCACTTTTCAATTTTTAGGGTTAAGCGGTCAACTGATAACAACGACACAATAATAGCTTCCCTACGTAATTAATAATTTTCTGTTGGTCCTTGTTTGTGACAATCTCGTAATTAAAATTCAAAGCCCATGTGAAAGAAATTTAATAAATATGTGTTTCAAAGAGATCTTGATTAAAATGAATTAAATATTTAAAAAAAAATTCCCACATCATTGGGTTTTGTACCATTGGACCGGTGTTTAAAAATTAGGGGAGGTTTTTTTTACTATTTGACCTTCGCTCATTTATACCATATAATCCGCTCGTTTACACTGCAATAGACGGTTATACGTCACACTCGTGTCAATGGAAAAGAGTGTCATATAATCCTCGAATTGTTAATAGTAGAGACGCAAAATTTAATTCGGAATTTTAACTAGTTAAGAAATATGACTTTCTTGAGTCCAATGTATTGCCCGAGTTATTCCCAAACAATGTCCCAAATATTATTATAAAAATACATGCAATATCCGATTTTTTAAAAACGGAATTCAGCCCAGCTGGAAATGATATTGAGGTGATATATAATTTAACGATGATGAAACCGCTTTGCAAGTCACTTTCGACTGACAATACTAATAACACTAATAAACGGAACGTTACAAGAACCGTTCACACTAACACATTATATCACTCGAATAACAAAATAAAGGTCGGCAGGAAAAAGTGACAAAGGGCTCTGTAGCATCATGAAAACGAATAGCAAAATGGCGGGCCATACAGTAATTACGTGTTGAGTGTAAAAGAGTTTTATCCCAAATGGACCATGCAAAAAATACAGGTCATTTGAAAACGACTGAAATAAGGAATGTTTTTACATATTGGCCAATAACAGTGCACTATTTGGGAAAAGAAAATAATAAAGATTATTGAGTGTAAAGAGGTTATGTTATAAGTGAATGTAAGATTCAATTTCTGAAAAACTAAATACCGTATTGTTTTTTTTTAATTACTAAAATGCCTTTATAAGTGACATCTCACCATGTTTAGACAATACAAATAATTTTGATTAAATATAATATTTACGCTTCAGAGTATTTCGCACAAAAAATTAGAGAAGTCAGATGACCCTGATAGCATTTTGCAAGATCTCTATAGTTCTGAGTTTTCTTGCACATATAAGGATCGATACGATTTAAGGAAGAAAAACCGATCAATTACGTATTGGAAACAAATTAATTACTTCCTTGTCCATGTGACATGTAATTATGTTAATTATGTCATATAATTGTCAATTGAATTAGTTATTTGTGACAAAGTTATCTTCCTAGTTTCCCAAAACCAAATTTATATTAATCTTATTAAGCGCATTGAGTTTGTTGCCTGTATCCTTTTAAGTTATTATTGCAGTTTACGCAGTTCTTTTTAGTAACGGTTTAAGAATACTAGACTGAAAATGAATAACCTATTTGATATCATAATTTTAAAAATCGATACTATAATGACAAGCATCGAGTCTCAAAAAATCGGTAACCCTCAATATTGTTGTCTGAATCTTATTGACTCTTTGGATGCTAACATTGTCATTACGGAAGTGTAGTGGTGAACCAGATGTGCATGAGCGAAACCAGAAGACGCGTTTCGAGTGAAACTATTAGGAATTTCGGCGTGGCGAATCAAGCATCTTGCAGAATTTTAATTTAATAGATAGTTTAAATAGCAAAATGGATTAAAGTATTGTTCTTAAACAATTTTCATTAAGTCTGTGCTTTAACATTTTTATATATCTTTCAAATGTTCCCGTATATTACGAAAACATTATCCATTATTAGTAAACTGTGGGCTTAACCTTCAAGTGCGTTTCAAAATCTTTCGAGATTAGGAAAGCGCATATTTTTCAGAAATTTTAAGGAAATTATAATTTAAAAGCTGGTAGTAACCTAGCTACTTTACAAAATTTGTATAAAAGGTAATATGTCTGAATGGATAGAAGATGCGTGTATGTATTGATATATCTCAGCGTAATTTCATTTGGCTTCTACAAGTCGATCAATACAAATATGAATGGAAATACGTATAAAATAGAAATATTATACGATTGAATGAAACATGTGTATGTACATGTACATATAAACTTATTTCCATTATTTTTATGCTTTTAAGGAAATTCAATTAGTTTAATTAAGGAACAAACTGAAAATTATCTATGTTTTTTTTGGTTGATTAGCATGAATCCATACAACGTCCCATTAAAAAGTAAGTGGTTACAGCCAAGGAGTACAGGTGAGATAATAGCAAATATATTGAAATATTAGTGAAATATTTTTAAATATAATATTCGAATGAAAGTATACACTATATAAATCAATACTTTTATGAAACTTCAACAGAGGCGTGTCTATGTAATGAAGATACTTTAATGAAAATAGAGAAATATGGTGTTCAGAGTTTCCTGAGCCATAATCGAATTTTTGTTGAACTGAAACCGTGCAAAATTGGACACGCCATAATAAAATTAATGTTTCCATTGTCAATTTAATAAAGTCAGTGTGCACTTTGACAATATACCTGTTGTAATATCCTTATATATTTGACAGTGTATCATAACTTGTGTATTTGAAAGCAATATTCACATATATTTCATTTTAATTATTTCGCCACGCATTACCTATTTTAATTTAAATAAATACTAACTGTAAATGTTAATTAAAAATCCGTTTCAAGTTGAAGGCGATCAGTAAGAATTACAGTAAGCAATTGTTTACAGCTGTTTGACAAAATAAATTTTAAAAATTTATTTTCTTAACGAGAATGAATTAAAAAAACCTTTAAATATATTTTACCAAAGGTGTCATTGCTCTTTTAAAGCAAAACCTGAAATTTATTTAATTTACATGATTTTTTTAAATCAATTTCTTCGCTTAAGTGTTAAATTTCTTTACTACAATTTCTTTATTATCATAATTAAGACCACGTAGATTCACATTATCATTAGTGTTCGCGTATACGTTTTTTAACGGTTTCTGAAATTTTCAATCTTAAAAAAGAAAATGTAATCTATTTTTAATTATAAGTTGTATATTAATGAAATAAATGTATTAAACATTTATATTTTTCTTTGTTTATTTCAAATTTCATTATACACAAATTTTTAGTAAACATTCG
Organism: Druceiella hillmani; assembly: GCA_039881145.1. NCBI lineage: Eukaryota > Metazoa > Arthropoda > Insecta > Lepidoptera > Hepialidae > Druceiella > Druceiella hillmani. The sequence goes on along the minus strand of JAYKKI010000021.1, from coordinate 15,602,714 downwards.
GTGGATTTATGGCTATATGGACCAAAGTTAAATTTATAAATTTAGTTATGTCTACGCCAGGTTGGGTGACCTTGTCCTTTTTAAAAATATATTACTTAAATTATATACAGAGTAAAGAAATAAATCGGTCAAGTGCAAATTATATTTGCATAATTAGTGTTTCGTGTTATCACCTCTACCCTCCCCTCAACTATAATTAATAAAACATGGGTCGCCCTATATCCGCCCATTTCGTGCGTTATCCGTCGCCGATGACAACGATGCTATATTGCATCTCAAAGACGTCGAGCTGAGTGGGAAGCGTTTCGACTGAGCCAAATAAAAAAATTGTAAAAACAGGTGAGAAAAAAAGTTGTTCCCTATATCGTGAGATATATCTTTTGTCCAAAAATATTTTCTCAAAAAATAATGGCTTAGCGTTTAAAAGAAAATATACGATTAAATTATTATAGTAATGAATTGCCCTAAATTTTTTAATCCTTATAATTGTCTTTCAATATATACATATTCCTCAATATTAACGATATTTTTTTCCAATTTTAGTCTTTAAAATATTAAGAGAAATTCATGAAATAATAAATCGTGTATTATGTTGAATTCAGGTTTCAATAAGTTTTTGTTTTACAACATTTCGTCTATGTATAATCTTGACTTCTTTTATTTTTCAATTTACTCCCTGAAATTAATTACATAAATAAAAATTAAACTTTTTACAATTAATATCTACAACCAGATTATAATACTTTATTTTATGTTAAGTTTCACACAGTTGCAAAAGGACGTAAGGATGGATTCTTAAATTAAATTACAGTAAAACAAACAAATTGAAGAAGAAGTGGTAGATATAAATTTAATATCCTTATAATTTTGTAAACAATTCATAATCTCTGTTTCATTATTTGGAATAAAACTCGGCAGTAAAACGAATAGAGGAAGTAAGCCGAGATATAACTCGGCCGCTCTTATAAATAACATTGTATCGCAAAATGTTAAAAAAAGTGAAGATAGCCAGGTGGCACTTCCCTTCCGGTTCAGCGATAATATTTTCAGCTTATTCAGGAAAGTAACGGCGTTACCCTGTCAGAGATATCGTTTATTAAATTTTACGTCAGCTTCGGTAAAATAAGGTGTGCGCGTTAATTAAAACCCTGAAATTAGTATTCTAAGACTTAATAAAGTGTCAACTAAAGCTTCTTTTAGTAAAGAAACTCGTTTTTATTTCTATTATTGTACCGTTTTTCTCTTTAAATAAGACTCAAGTTAATCTTTTCGTTTCTGAAAAAGCTTTTTAAGTGGAGACCTATGTATGTATATATATATATATATATATATATATATATATTTATATATATATATATATATATATATATATATATATATATATACATAGGTTATATTGCTCTCGCCCATAGATATCATTGATTGGCTGGGAAATATCCATCTAACCCGCATTTTTCCCATTCTGATGTTTTTAAATCTAAGAAATGTACTTAGTGGTGGTCCACATCTTCACCAATAGGTACGTCTAGCCGGTTTATAACTACAGAAATAAGATTGATATTAATCTCTAATCATACAAATTCGGTAAAAAAATTAAAACGAAAAATTTATCACTTATTTCCTGAAAACATAATGAAAATTTAGAAATAACTAAATTATTCTAGCAGATAGATTAATTAAATATTAAATATAAGTTCAAAGAAACATTTATTTCTATTAAACATATTAATCCTAAAGTAATAGAATATTAAAAAAATTCTAATTTATTAACGTACTAAACTTTGAACACACAGATTTATCGTTTCAATTGAACCAAAGTAATTTTAATAATACGAAAAACGTGCAAATTTCTTACATCTAACAGTCAAATAATTAATTTTTTATGGACTCTTCAAAGTGGAAGATTTTTCGATTCAGGAAAAAAATTATAGATAATGAAAATGAGAAATAACCGGGTTGTTTTATGTACAAAATATGGCACGAAAGTTTGTCACTACTTATGTAGACTTGCGTGATCTTTAGATGACTAAGTTGAATTTTAGCTACTTTTATCTTAACAAGACTTACGTAAGGTATCAAGTGAAATTATTTTTGAAAATATATCATTTTTGTTTTTCAATCATGCCTTTTGTGTTAGTGCTTATTCAAAGCCAATCAATGTTTATTTCAATTTTTAGGGATACGCAGTCAACTGATAACAACTAGACCATAATAGCTTCGTTACGTAATTAATAATTTTCTGTTGGTCCCTGTCTGTGATAACCTCGTAATTAAAATTCAAAGCCAATCTTGATTAAAATGAATCAAATATTAAAAAAAAATTCCCACATCATCGAGTTTTGTACCATTGGAGTTACGTTTAAAAATTATAGGAGGTTTTTTTACTATTTTACCTCCGCTAATTTACAATCCGCTCGTTTACACTACAATAGACTGTTATACGTTACGCTCGTGTCAATGGTAAAGAATGTCATATAATCCTTGAATTTTTAATAGTACAGACGCTAAATTTAATTCCCAATTTTATAATAACTAGTTAAGAAATAGGCTTTCTTTAGTCCAGGGTATTGTCTCGGACAATACCCTGGATTTGATCCCAAATAATTTTCCAAATATTACTAAAAAAATAGATGCTATATCTGATATTTTAAAAACGGAATTCAGCCCGGCTGGAAATGATATTGAAGTGATATATAATTTAACGATAATCAAACCGCTTTTCATGTCACTTTCGATTAACAATACTAATAATTCGTATAAACGGAATGTTATAAGAACCATTCACACTAACACATTATATTCCTCGAAAACAAAAGTCGGCAGTAAAAAGTGACAAAGGGCTCTGTTGGATCATGAAAAGGGACAGCAAAAAGGCGAGCCGCATAGATAATTACGTGTTGAATGTAAAAGAGTTGTTTCCTATACAGAGCGTGCAAAAAGATACAGGGTCGTTTGAAAACGACTGAAATAAGGAATGTTTTCACATACTGGCCAATATTAGTACAGTATATGTAAAAAAAAAATAGTAAAAATTATTAAATGTAAAGAGATTATGTTACAAGTGAATGTGAGATTCAATTTCTGAAAAACTTAATACCGTATTGTTTTTTACGAATTACTAAAATGCCTTTATAAAAGTCACTTCACCATATTTAAATATTACTAATAATTTTTATTAAATAAAATATGTACGCTTCAGGGTATTTCGCACGAAAGAAGTTAGATAAGTCTAACCAAAAGTATGTTAATTTATTGCCAGATGGCTCTGATAGCATTATGCATGATCACTATACTTTGTTTTCTTGCACATATAAAGATCAAGACGATCTAAGGGAGAAAAAACTGATGACTTACGTTTTGGACACAATTTAATTAAAGTTTCCTTGTCTATTTGACATGTAATTATGTTAATTAAGACATATAATTATGTCAATTGAATTGGTATTTTTAAGAAATTATCTTCCTAGTTTCCCATTGTGAAATTTCTAATAATCTTATTAAGCCCAGTGACTTTGTTGCCTGTATGCTTTTAACTTATTATTGCAGTTTACTCAGAATACTTATAGTAACGATTTATGAATACTAGACTGAAAATGAACCATTTATTTGATATCATAATATTAAATATCGATACTATAATAACTACCATCGAGTCTTAAAAAATCGGTATACCTCAGTATTGGAAAGCGTCGTCTGAATCTTATTGACTCATTGTCATTACGGAAGCGTAGTCGTGAACCAGAGGTGCATAAGCGAAAACAGTAGATGCGTTTCGAGTGAAATTATTTATTAGTAATTTCCCTGTGGCGAATCAAGCACCGTGTATAATTTTATGTCATTTAAGAGATAGTTAAAATAGCAAAATGGACTAAAGTTTTGTTCTTAAACAATTTGCATTTAGCCCGTTTTATATGTCTTTCAAATCTGTCCGTCCATAGTGAAAATATTATCCATTAGTAATAAATTGTGGGCTTAACATTATTTCAAACGCATTTAAAAATCTTTCGAGATTAGGAAAGCTCACGTTTTTTTAGAAATTTTAAGGAAACTATTATTTAAAAGCTGATAATAAGCTAGCCCTTTTATAATTCAGCCGAAGTGTAAAACCTCTGGATAGCGGATGCATATATGTATTGAGATGTCTCAGCGTAATTTCATTTTGTTTCTACATATCGTTCAATACAAATATGAATGGAAATACTAATGAAATATAAATAGTATACGATTCAATGAAATATGTGTATGTACATGTACATATAAACTATATCCATTATTTTCAGGCTATTAAGGAAATTCAACTTTCAGTTTAATTTGGGGTATAAACCGAAAATTATTTCTGTTAATTTTTCGCTAATTAGCATGAATTCAAATGCAATCTCATCAAAAACCAACTGAGTGGTTACAGTCAAAGAGTACAGGCGAAATGATAGCAAATATATTGAAATATTAGTGAAATATTTTTATATATAATATGCTAATGAAAGTATGAACCATATAAATCTATACTATTATAAAATTTTCACAGAGGCTTGTCTATGTAAAGAAGATACTTTTGATGAAAATAGATTTTTTGTTGAACTGATACCGTACAAAATTGTGCCCGCCATAACAAAATGGATCTTTTCATTGACAATTTAATAAAGTCAGTGTGCACTTTGACAATTCACCTGTTCTAAGATCCTTATAAATTTGACGGTGTGTTACAACCTGTGTATTTAAAGCAGTATTCATATTTATTTGATTTTAATTAGTTCGTCAAGTATTGCTTGTTTTGATTTAAATAAATTACATTAAGCAATTGATTTAAAGCTGTTTGACAAAATCAATTCTAAAAATTTATTTTCTTAACGATTTGTATTTTTAAAATGAATTTTAAAAAAACATTAAATTTATTAAAGGTGTCTTTACTCTTTTATAGAAAAAGCCTGAAATTTATTTAACTTACATTGTTTTTTTAAATCAATATAGTCATCTAAAGAGTCAGATTTCTTCACTACAACTTCTTTATTATAATAATAAAGACCACGTAAATTTATATTCTCATTATTGCTCGCGTACTCATTTCTTTGTTGGGTCCTGAAATTTTCAAATTTAAGAAAGAAAATGTAATATATTTTTAATTATAAAATGCATATCAATAAAATAAACGAATTAGAAATTTATAACTTTTTTCGTTTATTTAAAATGTTATTATACACATAAATTTTATCATTTTTAGTAAATATCCTGCGGATATACGGCTATATGGACCAAAGTTAAATTTGCAAGTTTAGTTATGTAAAAGGATATAGAAATATCACATGAACTCGTCCTTTTTAAAAATTTATGATTTAAATTATATACTCAGTGAACAAACAAATTGGTCAAGTGCAAGTTACACTTGCATAATTAGTGTTCCGTGTTATCAACCCACAAAAAATGTTCAATAATATTTAAAAATGAAAGTTGTTGTTAAAAGTGGTCTTTAAAATGTTAAAGGAAACTCATAAAATAATAAATCATATGTTTTGTTGAAATTAGACTTCAATAAGTTTTTATTTTACATAATATTTTACACAATATCAACTACTAGAATAAAAGTTAAATTTTCTACACTTAATATCTACAACTAGATGAATTGCTATATCTTATGTTAAGTTTCACACAGTTTCAAAAGGACATTAGGATGGATTCTAAAATTAAATTACAATAAAACAGACAAATCAAAGAAGAAGTGGTAGGTATAAATTTAATATCCTTATATTTTTTCTGAACACTTGATAATCTCTCTTTCATTATTTGGAATAAAACTCGGCAGTAAAACGAATAGAGGCAGTAAGTCGAGATATAACTCGGCCGCTCTTATTTACACAAATAAATAACACTGTGTCGCAAAACGTTAAAATAAAAAGAGTGAACATAGCCAGGTGGCACTTCCCTTCCGGTTCAGCGGTAATATTTTCAGCTTATTCAGGAAAATAACAGCGTCACCCTGTCAGAGATTATCGCTTACGTAAATTTGAATAAATAACAAAGGCATGCTGTTATTAAATTTGCATTATTAAATTTTACGCCAGGTGTGTAGGTTAAATAAAACCATGAGATTAGTGTTCTAAGACTTAATACAGTGTCAATTAGAATTCTTTTAATAAAGGAACTCGTTTTTATTTCTCTTTTTATACTGTTTTTTACCTTTAAGTAAGAGTTAAGTTAATAGTTTCGTTTCTAAGAAAGCTTTTTTATGTGGAAACCTATGTAAGTATGTAAGTATATAGGAATTTTTTTATTGTTTTCAAAATGCCAATGAAATTGAATTCATTTCTTTCCAATAATGAATAATATGAATTATTTTATTCTTTTTAATATTTCAAGTATTTTCGTTCTCTGTATACATTTATGGAATTTAGTTCATTTCAAATAATTACGATTAATGTAACAAAATAATTATATACTTGAATAAATCGCACTCACTTGTAATCGCCCGTGGATAACCATTGATTGGCTTGAAAATGTCCATTTAACTCATTTTTCCTGCTTTTATATTTTTAAATTTGACAGATGTATTTATGTAGCTATGTCTAGGCGATACATTACATATGTACGTGCGTGCGTACGTGCGTGCATTCACGTTCGAACCGATAAAAAAAATGTCCTCATTGTAATATTCCATGAGCAAATTTTTATTTATAAATAAAAAAAACATTTTTTCTCGTTTTATTACAATTTTAAGTCGCATACTCTCGATACTAATGGAAATTTCTATTCCGTTATTACTAAAATGGCGAAATTAGTTGATTTTTTTGAACTCTCTTTTACACGGTATTATTTTAAGTGGAACTGAAAGAATAATCTTGCTGGTCTAGGTTATAAAAAGAATACTCGATACAACCACCAGCAATTTTCCTACGTGATCTCCCAAAAAAATTTCTTAGGCCAGATTTTCATTTGTGTAAACTTTCCTTAAGCAGGAAGCTTTTTATTATAAATATGTAACGAATATTGACTTAATTATGGAGCAGTTAAGACATCTAGCGGTCATCTTAATTGTTGTTCGCTATTATAAACTCTAATATTTATATATGCCTATATATATATATATATATATATATATATATATATATATATATATTTATATATATGACAGATTTTCTGATATATTTAATATATTTATTCAACTAAAACAAAACGAAGATCATCATAAATTTTATATGGATTAAAAACGTAATCTACGTTTTTAATCCATATAAAATTTATGATGAATTGATTTCACCTAATCCATTAATATATTCGATAATTTCCACAATTCGTACTCTATTTTTGTAGTATTGTGTAAATTATTGAAATAGAAAAATATTTTCTATATTTAAATTAGACAAAATATACTTACAAAATTGCATACTTTGTCTAATTTATGGCTTCATCTTCGGGTGGATGGTAACAAATCCTTCTGATATATTTTTTTTATCATTTTGACAGATTTTTTACTCGACTATTTTATCAAATTATCTGTAATGAGCTGTATAGTGCCAAATCCTTTCTATGAGAAACAGTCACAAATGTGCTTCTCTATAAGGTTTTTAAAGATTAGCTGCTTAAATATATTGTTGTGAATGAATCGTGTGTGGTTACGAAATGGAGGTTTCATAAAAATTAATCCGAAAATATTACATTGTGCTAATTTTTGTCAAAACTTTTCCCCCGAGTGAGCCTTTTTAGTTTTCCGTTGGAAATTTAACACTAATCGTTTCGGTATGAGTCTGTTTGGCGTAGGAGGTTTCCACGGAAATTATTCGTGGTAAAATTTAATATAAATATAGAGTATGATGACCCAATTATGGATGTGCAGTTAAAAAGTAATGAGTTTAGTTTAGGGGTTGATTAGAGAGAAAGAATTGAAAATAATTCTAAAATAAATTAATTTTCAAGCTGTCATATGAACATTTATTGGAGCAGGAATTCATGAATTCATATGACCCATTTTATTGAATTTATTTAAATCTTTTTTACTTACTTAAAATTGAAAAACTATTAGTGTCAGGCAAGAAATTTATATAAGTATCTCAGCTGGAATACCCCAAGGGAGAGTTCAATAAGTATGATCCATGAGGTTCAATAAATATTAATTCTCCGCGCGTGGAAAACGGTAAATACATAAATTGATTCCCGAAAGATGTACTTATAGATACAATAACTGCTATTGGTGATTATCTCTTCTATCATCGAAAATCCATGGATAATTACGGAGAATTGTTTACATTGCATGTGAGAAATATCGCAAATAACATCAAAATTTATAATAAATGGGTAGTGTTGTTTGAAATTATTATCAAAAATATATAAGGTGCATATTAAAATTGAGTTTTGCAGCTCTATAAAATATACATGCAAATACGCAAATAAAGGAAGTGATATGGTCATACTTGCAGTTAAAAATGTAAGGAAAAATAACGAAATTATATGGTACCAAATGGACAGCTATATAATAGTAATCAAGTAGGATTATATATTCTGTAATTTCGAGAGTGTGCTTGGGCAATTAATAATTTGAAAATAGACGTGTTTTTTTAAATAACAAAATCGATTGGGCAGCATTAAAAGTACCAAAAACAACATTAACTTCGTGGGTATATGCGTCTGTACGTACAACGTGCGTACGTGCGTTCATGCGTGCCTGCCTGAGTGCATGCGTGAGTTGTTTTTTTGAGTGCAGGTGCCCTCATACGTATATACGGACATGCATGCATGCACGGAACTAACTTTAAAACCTTTCCTTGTGACTTAATTTTAATTGTATATTAGAAGAAACGAAGCAACCATAAAGTGCGTTCCTGTTTACAATAAAAGGGTTAATTACCACACACAGTTTTAATCTATTCAAGCATAACAAAAGCATATTTTGTATCTGGGATTTGTAAGCGAATGGCGTATAATTGCCGCTCGTATGATCATAGACTCATCTCGTATCCCTCCTTCTTCCGCTTGCGCCAACTCGTTCTGAACTGTTGATATCAAGATGTCATTTGGATTTGTTTGCAATATTCTGTAATCAGGTAAATATATGTTGTATTTAGATGAATTCGCTGGATCAAAGCAATTACTTAAAGTGTTATTCCGTTTCATTTAATTTAATTTCCTTTAAATATTATCCAATGTAATTCCGTATTTTCCAATGTTTCAAAAACTTCTTTGTATATGTATATATATAAATATATATATATATATATATATATATATATATATATATATTTATATATATACATATATATATACATATATATATATATATATATATATATATTATATATATACATATATATATATATATATATATATATATATACATATATATAATATATATATATATATATATATATATATATATATATATACAATTTTTTTCAACAACGTAGAAATTCGGAAATGCTAATCACAATAATTTTTTGCTTTTTATTGCAAACTTTAGCGACGAAAAATTACTTACAATTTCATACTTCGCAAAATGGGAATGAAATTTAAAAGTTTCATCTAAAATTTCACGTTAGGTTTGGACTTCACTTGAATACCACAAGTTAAATATGTTCGATTATTCATAAATATGTGATACATACATATCACGTGTGTAAATATTTTAGGTTTAGCAGTTTGGTCTGGACAATAATAAGACTTGGTGTATAACAGGGGTATTCTAATGAACAATTTCGACATTTATCCATTCGTCTGGAATATTTCACGGATGGTTTCTGTTCTCAAATCTGGTTCCAGGTGTGATAGGAAAAATTATAGTCACATAGCAGAGTATCTAAATTTGCTTAAGTATTCAGAACCAATTTATCATTTCCAAAGTACAGTCCCAGCTGATGGAATATTTATTCTATTTTCCGTGTAACTAATCTTATTAATTTCGTAAATTCCGTAACTGACGTAGATTCTTTGACTGAGTAGATGTGATAGTTATTTAGACACTGGGTAGACGTGGCAAATTTTGATTTTAAGAATGTGTATTGCCCAGTGAACAATAACACACTTGCAGTCAATTTTTCAAAGGCTGGTTTGTATTCCACTCTAGTAAACTAAAAACCAGTACATCAAATCTTCCAATTTCAAATCTCGACCTTATAATACAGAAACTGGAGTGAGGTAAGATAGCAATTTAGGCCCTTTCGTTTTCTTTATTCTTATGACAAATTGCTTTTCTCAGTTGTCCTCATCTGCTCCTCATCGTCTTCAGTCTGCCTACGTGATTGTGAGCTGCTTCAAAGTGACATGGAATTAGTATACCAGTAAAGAATGTGCAGTAAGCTAGAATTCAAGTTGAGCCAATGTGAAACTGGGGCAGCACCTGATTTTTGCGAACTTACATTGAACAACGCGGAATCGTAAGATGTGCCTAATCTTGGCATATTTGTAATATCTTATTGATTATTTTAAGAATTCTATTATGTATTTGCTTGATAGTTTTTTTTTGTTTTAATAATTATTTTTTATATTACATTTTAAAATCAATTATATTTTGGTTCTTGCACATATCAACTGGTTAGTTGAACATTAGGTTTTTTGAATATATGAATGAAAGAACAGTGAGACCTTCCTGTTTTATTATACAGGGCATAAAAATAATCTACCACTCTAAATATAGTAGTATGGTAGTTTAAAAGGTAATCCGAATTGGAACGAATTCCTATAAAGAATTATATAAAAAACTGTAAAACAAAATCTGTAGTAAATATAAACTCGCACGTATGAAAAAAGGAAGTATGTACTTTAGGGTAATCTAATAGCTTCAAGTCTGTTTAGAGCTATTACAGATTTCACATTTTCTGAACTCGACTGGAACAGTATACGAATATTAATAGAGAATGTCGAAATAATTCGAAATATACTGGCGACATAGTTTTAATTAACAAAAAGCATGAAGAGACATGTTACATGCCTCATAACGCGATGAATTCTTAACGCAGAAAGTGTACTATTTTAAATAATCAACTACATATCAACTAGATTATCAACGAATGAATAAATCTTGGTACTTTATCTCGAATCGAAAGTAGTAATTATTATGAAAAAACCTGTCACGCACGTGTTGATCTCGCATTATGATAGTTCTATATAAATTAAGGCATTTATAAAAATTTTATGGCACGTAATATTCTTATTAAAAAAAAATAAAAATAAAAATAAAAATTTTAATTTTTTAGAACGGAAATATATTGCCTATCATATTTTCACAGAAGCATATTTAAAAAAAAGAAATAATTCTTACGTAATATAAGTAAACATAACATTTCGTTGCTCTGCTTGCGCTGTGAGATCTTCCTTCTTGCCATATTTCATGATTCTAGGTCAACGGGAAGTACGATGCAGGTTACGATTTATTTTCGTTTGTCAAAGTATGCGGAAAACGAGCTTATTTTTAATTGTGCTGACTTAGAAGTTTGATTTTTTACAGCTCCAAGGAACCGCAGACCTAAGTATTTGATATTAATTTCAACTTAATACCTCCATGCGTTCCTTGAGAAAATTGATAATTAATTTTCTTAGAACAGAATTTATTGCCTACTACAACTTTCACAGGCGCATATTTAATTTAATTTTTTTATGAATATTTGATGTAACTACAAAAAAACTATTTGATACCTTTTAAAAAAAAAAGGGTCTTGACAGACAAATAGACAGACGGACAACGAAGTGATAAGGGTTCTTTTTTTATTTTGTGGCACGGAATCCTAAAACATAGTTACAGTAGTGCATGTTGTAAAGAGAGTGAGTTTAAAAAAGAAACATGATTAAATCAATGAAATGCGACTTCGTACCTTTAAAATTTAAAATTATGGAAGAAATATTTATTCTATTTGATATAAAATAAAAATATTTAATACTTAGCACAGGCTAGTTCAAAGAGGTCTTAATTTCATATAATTAATTTATGGTTCTTTTATTTTAATCGAAAGTTTTACTTAAAGTGTGTTAAAAACCTTTTTGGAATTTAGCTGCATATTTTTTTTTACTATTTTGAATTCCATAAGAAGTCACTCGAGAGTCGAGGAGGATCCTCGACTGTCGGGTGACTTCTTATCTTTTTATGAATACAGAAAAAATTATGAGTATCTCACATATACAAATTGTACGGATAAATCTATATATTGATACAAATCCATACTCGTCTGGATTAATGCCAACTTCTAAGAGTGTTAATAGTAGGAGCACACGCACAACGATTAAATTCCACCACCGCTTTAAGTACCTTTACGTATTGCACATATTTTAGTGAATGCATCACCATATAATGCGGCATTTGAGATCTTAGTAAGAACGAAGACGTATTGTATATTCGAGTAATTTATTGCTATGTGGTAAGTAAATTATTTAAACCTCACAAAGCATACAATCTTCACATACAACCTTCTCGTATATTAAGCATTGTGAAGATGATTTAGAATCATATACTTGCTTCTAAACAACGCAAAACAATATCAGCCTTATATCGGCGAAGCTACTTTAGAGAAGTTGGTATAGAGCACACGATAGTACGACCGCATAAATCTCGAGTTATATTTTGGAGTGACCTTACGCTAATTTATCTTGCCTTTATCCTGCTTTGAAATTAAATGCACTGCAGGTTTAATTCTTCAATTAACCAGGATGACACTTGGTATAAAGATAACGTAAGTTTTAATATAGATATAATTCATAGACCAAATAAATTGATTTAATATTTTAAAAAACCCGCTAAAATAAAAAAAAAAACAACTTATCTTACAACAAAAGTGTACAAACAATATCATAGGAAAAATTCTTGAGTTACTACAATTTTAGCAGAAATGTTTTACATATCTTATAGGAAAACGCCACAAAGGGTATTTCAGTCTATCGTGGATGGTAAAAGTTATTTAATTTTTCATTTAGCTGATTATAAAAAGCATCGCCATATAATGTTACTTCATACTAGTAAATATTTCTTTGAGAAATTACTTAGTTCATTCTATATTTTAGTGCATTCATTAACAAAAATCTTGCTAATAACTTAATTAATAATTATTTCGGTATGTATGGCATAGATAAGTGTTCCGTTTATACTAGGTAATTTCATGAAAAAAAAAGTACGGAATATTCTATCGTATGTATGAAGCCTCTAGCAAGAACTAATATTACAATGAAAATGTAATTATGGATTAGTAATGTTTAAAATTACATTTATTTTAGATAACAATAAGATTTCAATGACATAGTAGATGGAGAACTATTTAATATTTAGATGAATAAAAATTATTCCGTTTGTGCACCACCGAAGCTAATATTTTAGGGTCAGTACTTCACATATTAAAATATATATGCCATTTCTGAAATATTTTTAGTATTTTGAGAAAACTGAACTAATATGTATATTACTAACCAAAAAAATAGTTCAAGTCGAAATAGTCTAGAACAAGTCGAAAATCATTTTGCATTGAGCTTTAGGGTACAATATCCATAGGATATTTATTTTATTAATTTCGTAGGTTAGATTATTAAAAAAATAAAAAAAAATAAGAAAGCTGTCTTTTTCTAATTTAACTACATTTTTGAGAAAGTGTTTCCTCCGTAGTTCCAAGAGTTTCAATTCTAGAAAAATATACTGTGTATGTATATCTCCAATATTAACACTATTATTTAAATTTATATATATATATATATATATATATATATATATATATATATTTATATATATATATATATATATATACATATATATATATATATATATATATATATATATATATATATATATATATATATATATATATATATAATCTAATGTAATGATGTGAAATAACTTTCGATTATTTGTTTTATATTTCCTTATACTGTAAGTATTTGCAAACAATATTTCGTTCAACATTAAGTTCAAAAAATATGAATCATAGTGAGTATGAAAAGTTCTCCTTGATCAAACCTGGTGTTCATTTTCACTTTTCAATAATGTTGAACAGTTGTTGTCTCGCATATCCTGAGTAAAGTTCAGAGTGGTTGTGCGAACAAGCGGTTGTTGAATCAGTTGCATTGCAAGTGAAAATTAGTCTACGCTCGTATTAATTAATCAGTGGACTTAGTTCATTTTTCCTTCAATTGATGTTTATATGAGGTATTATTTTTCATCAAAAAGTGACATTCGCCTTGAAATGTAATGTTCCAAACCAGTAAACCGTAACAGAATATTTCGCTGCCTCGTAATACGATACGGACGCATACGTACCTAATAGGGATCAATTTTTTTAAATTTTTTCCTAAGTTTTTTTTGGGGTTAATTTCAGATCGTTTTCGCCTTTTTGTGATATTTTTTTTTTATTTGGGTGCTCTTTTTTTAAAGCTTCCCTTTTTTTTTAAACTTCTTTTTACATGCGACTGGATCAGTAATTTTAACTCATAATTCTATTTTTATTTTAGGTACTTTAATTTTAAGGTCCTCCATTCTCAATATTCACCTATTGATCTTCTAATTTTGTTTACTTAAGGTATGTTTTCATTCATACATAAACATAATAAATAAATGATTTACATTGTTAGAATAGTTTTATTCAAGCATATGTTTCTTAGAGTCACATTCTATTAATATTGAAGGAAATAACGTTTATTAGATTAAACTAGTAAATTGTCTTCCTTGCATGCAGATGTAATAGTTAATAAAAATATATCCAAATACTTACATATCTGCATTATATTTAATTTATTTCATCTATGTACTTAATATTTCACTGTCATATCTATGGCTAAACATAGCCATAGATTTAGTTTTTAATTGTGTTTCATGCGTCTAATATATTTAATGAACTTACCAAATATAAAAGTTATTTTATTATGTGACAACAAATTTAAATAAAAAATGGAGAGAATTTTGCTACGTAAACACCGTCTTCTTAATTCTTTATAATTCTAGGTAAAATTAAAATTATTTTCTAATGCTAATACTTAATGTTATTCCAAAGCAAATGAACGAAATAATTTCAACAAAATTAATTTGTCTGTCATGAAAACAATACCCAAGGTATAACGCATACTTAAATACACTATAGAATTTAAAGCGAATGTGAACCACGATTTGGGTCGACACAGCGTCGCACAGGGCTAACAATGGCCATAAAGGGCTTCCTCTTCAAACATCCGGTGTTTATTGAGGTAGCTTTTTTTTCCAAACCTGCCAAGTAGTGTAGTGAAACGACACCTTAATTGAATATGGATCGGACAAAAGTATTGTAGTCGTATTGTAAAATTAGTGAATTATTTCATTAAAAACGGAGAAATGGCTACTCCTTAATTTGACATAATATACATATATATATATATATATATATATATATATATATATATATACATACACACACACACATAAATATGCTTGAGTCCGTACACGGGTGCGTGTGTTTTTGTTTGTGTGTTTACACAAATTCCATGCTACTGAAAATGTGTATTAATTTATTGTTTTCGATTCGAGAATTGTTTGACCTAAAATTTTCCATTGAACTTGTGTGACTTTAACAACGCTCTACAATAGTGAATAACATACTATTTTTGAAATAATTTTCATATTATACATCTCTTAAGCTTCGAATATTATGCCAATTAAAATTTAAAACCCTTTAAAATTTTACAATTTAACATAAATAAATACTACATTAAAACTTAATTTTCTTAATTTAATTTCAAATTATGCTTGAAAATTGCAATTGCTAACATTTTTATTAACAATTTATGATCGTAAACTCCCAGAATTTAACAACCGGAAAGATGTCATCTACCAGTACTCCGTTAGTTCGTAAGTTTTATTCTGAAACCGATAAAAAATAATGCAGCTTTATTCGCATATTCTAGCTTCTTAATATAAATATTAAAAATGAATACATTTAAATTCTTATCTTATCCAGTCCCTATAATATAGTTAAGAGAAAAAGAAATCCATTCCTCAAAAAACAAGTGTTACCTGGATCAATTTCTTGTCTGAAAGTTGTCAATTTTTTCTGAATAAATGTAATTAATAATACCTAATATTTCATTAGAATTCCAGGTTATTAACGGTCTGAACTTATCTTTAACTATAATTAGAACGTCAAACGCCCATTCTTGGAATTAAATTTTTCTAGGGGAATTTTATCCGAGCTAAATTTTATGAATAGGAGATTGTTTTTCAAACTGGGTTTTTGCAATCTATGAATGTTTTGGTTGAGTATATAGTACCTTTTTAGAGGAAAAAGATACTACAAAAACGAGTAAAGATTTTAAATTTGTGCTAGTTACTTTTTCAAGTGCATACATTTCACTTTTTCTACCGGGAATGAAAACCTAGACAGAATTAGAAAATAATTACCTGCAAAATTGTATTAATTACCTGATCAATTTTTATGTCCTGAAAGTTAAAACACCTTGAAAATATTTTGTCTTTTTAAAATAGACCAGTAAATAAAGATATGATTTTATTTAATTTCTGACACTTTTTGATTAATACTCTTGGTCACTGATAAAATAATTCATTTTTAGTTGTGTGTTTGGACACTTGGCATAAAAAATGACCCATTATTTGTTTAATTTGCTATCAAAGAAATGTTTCATTTACAGTACTTCAGTAATACACAACGAATTTCATGAGAGTAAAAGGCATAGATGAAATTATTTTCGAGCTGTTTCTTACAGTAAGATATAAATGTCTAACTACATGTAAAATTAAATTATGAGGAATATTTGGTTTCTAAACTGATGTAGTAATTACAAGACTGTAAGGTTGTTTTCTGTTAAACGTGTTTTAATTCAATACGAGGGTTCGATTTTAGTAAATTTTCCTACGCAGTGGCAATTCAGTTTAAATAAAATCAATTCAATTTAAAGAACCTGCCAAGTTCAAACTTCAGTATTCAATTAACTTTGTTTTTCACATTTTTTAATTACAAGCCAGATACAGAAAGCAAAATCGGTACAGTTTTTAATTTTAAATATATTTATTGTTAATAGAATAGTCTGACGAGGATTTGTCATATTTTCCACAATTGTCTTTAATGAGATTTCAGTTTTTTTTTTAAATTGAATTGCAGGTATTTTTTAAATTTTTATTATTTTTTTAGAATTTTTATTATTTTTAGTTGTTTGCTCATCATGTTCCTTGGATTGGAATAAACTATAGTCGGAACTTTGCCTTTGTACCCAGATTTTGGTGCTGGATGCAGAAAGTTAAAGGCAATATTTTTCAGGATATTATACCTCAAAAGAAAACAAAATAACCCATTTCCCATCCACATATTATAAACGTTTTTCATAAAAATTACTTCACAAAGAAACTTGAAATTTGGCGTAGTATAAACAATGTGATAAAACAGTTAACACAGAAATTTTAGAGGGAGATAAAAAGTATTTGATTCATTTATTTAATTTTTGTTTCGTGCTTTTCTGTGAAACATACTTATAAATATAGAAAAAATGTCTGTACAACAATTTTCAGAAACCGTTAACCATAACGTATAACTTGAAATTAGTATAATGATCTAGACTATTGCCCTCATATATCCAAATAATGTAATCCACCATAGTTGGAGGTCCTTAACTTGAAATCAATTCAAATGGGTGAATATAGTTTGGAAATGTATCTAGCAATGTCTATCAAGCTAAACCACTATAATGTTGGCTCTGGTTTTTAATTATTACTTAGATATACAGAAGTGGTTTAAATTTCGCTCCTAATAATCGTGTTAATAATACACTTTTAACATTATTATTATTATTATATATTGGTCAAGCAAATTCTAAAAAGCGTAGAGCCAGTATCTACTAAAAGAATTAAGGTCTAGACAGAACTGTTAGTATTTATCCTTTGCTCAAATTAATATTTCAAACTGTTGACAATCAAATAAATTATGCATCTCGACAAATATTACATCATACATTAAACACACTCAACCATATATACACTATATAATATATATATATATATATATATATATATATATATATATATATATATATATATATAATCACTAAAAACGTAAAAGTTAAAAATAGGAAAAGTGTTTCTCCATAAATTGAACTTAAAATATGATAATACATAAAATTTAAATACTATCAAATTTGGACCTGCCAAGTTTTCATGGCGATAATTATATTTTATTATACTTTAAAGTTAGCACGCGAACCTGTTAATTAAAAACTGAAACCATTTTAATTTTAAAAATTGAAATCCAGAACTAAAGACCTCCAAATTGAAGTGTTTTTTTTATATTTTTACTTCAGGATATATTTTAGCTACGATAATGAATTTTGTATTCTGTGGGAGAGCTTAAAGGGATAGATGCGTAGGTTTAATTTCACATATTTATCTCAAATAGGAAATGGGTTATATGGTAACAAAAGTGGATGTGAATAGAACATGGTGGGCGGGCGGCCGCTGTTCAAGAGATGAAATTTTTTATAATAGGTTGAAAATGCGTATTGCTGAAATACTTCATATTTAACGATGTGAGTTATTCTACAAGTTAGCAGATTTTATTTTAAATCTGTGGGATAAAAGAAGTGTTAAATTAGGAAATGAGAATAAGCTAAGTCAAACCTAAGGCAACTTTAGAAAATTCATTTAGATAGATAGATTAGTTTCGCCTTAAGACATCTAACTTACTGATCCTGTCCTTAAATTAACCTGAAATATAATGCTATATCAGTCAAAGTATTTGAAATTCAATCAATCAATTTTTTTGGTATTAGCATGAAGCGCTAATACCAAAAAAACTCCTTTTAATGCGTCAATCTTGGTTAGACGATTTCGCGTCTAGAGACCCATGTTATAACAGAAAAGAATAACTTTTAAGATCTAATCTATCAAGGAACGTACCAAAGTAAGGACATTAGCGCTATAGTCTTCTTATAATGAACTTGTAACTTTTTAGTGTGCGGAAAAAATCAATCTTTGCTTTCACCTCCGGAAATACTTTTCTTTTTTATAACCAGTAGCAATTAGTACAATATATGGGCCAATACAAATAAACCGCAGTTTTTCGATTCTGATTCAGTTAGTTAATTTTTTTTTTGTAATATAATTAGTTCTTTTTTGTTTTGTAATATTATATAGTCTAATAAAATAAGCATGAAATCCCCGTCAGATTTAAAATTAATTTTCAAGAATTTTTTTAATATTTTATATTTACAGATTTATATATTAAGATTAAATTCAACTTCTTTATAGTAATAATATTGATTTAGATCTTCAATAAAACCCTATAATTTTAATAAAGCTTCCTTTGAATCAGTGTATTGAAGAAAAGATACAAGACATTCCACTAATTTGCACTGATGTTAGATATACCAGAGTTCATAAAATATCTATACTCGTTTTACGAAGTTATTTGGGCAGTTTCATTTCTTGGAGTTCCTCAACTAACTCGATTAAGGTAACTTTACTAATAATTTTATGAATGACTGCATATATTACCACTATACTTGACTTATTATAGATTTTTTTTCCTAAAAGTATTCAAAACCTTAGGAATATCACAAAATGCAAGGTTTATTTTATATCTATTTGGAGGGGTGCGAAGCTTTTGGTGATCTGTAAGTGTTAATAGTCAATCAGTGGTTAAAATGGATTAAAAAATCAAAGTGTAATTTTAATTCCAAATTTAAAATAGGTATTTATATCCAGAAAATAATTTTTTCATGTAAATAGCGAACAATCGCGACAAGTTTTCAAGTAGTCTAATTTTAAAAGAAAGAGGACGAATAACATTCAATGTTCTCTATTTAAAAGCTCAGTAACACATCATTTAGCAAAAAAAGAGTTTGGAATGTCGACGTAAACCTAGCAGTGGCATTCAGGCGAGCCTTACAATTCCCAAATATCCAGGAACTTTCAAATATTTCTAGAGAAAGGGTCGCATAAGTAGAAGGAAATGTATTGTATAGACATTTCAACACATTTATGTATATCGATTACTTAGTACTTTAATAATTTTTCATATTTTTAGACAGGCGTGTCATATATAACACGTTTAGCATGATCAATTTAGCTACTGCTATTCCTCTTGTTTTTTATGTACCTATCATATTTTTATACTTAATATAAAAAAAATCAACATCAGTGAAAAAGAAAATCAATATCTTTAAAATTACAAATTGTGAATTGGTATTGTCCAGGACTGTTTATACAATTTTAGAAATATGTATAAAATTGTGTATCATCTAGGTCTATATAACTTATATGATGAGGGGATTAAGTCGTAACGAGAAAATCCAGGAACATGAAAATTACCTTAGAAATATCCACATTTAGGTAAGGATGTAATAAGGATCTAAAGAAAAAATCTACGAAGAAATGATAATTTATTGGATGCAAGCTAGCAAAGGATGAAACGATGGTAAAGTTTCCAGAGATAACAATATTCAAAAGGTTAGAAATATTTAAATAGTGTATACATTGGACAGTACTGAAGTCAAACAAATTCAGAGTAGATTATTATATATTTTATAATTGCACGTAACAGTTAATTTAACTTTAAATCAACCAACATACGAGACACTCAAGAGGGAGTATTCAACTTCTATGAGTAAATTCGTTTCGGAAAAAGTTACTTCGATAATCGATCTTTGCTAATAGCCCACCTAAAAATGTGTAATACAAAGAAACCTAGGTCGCGGTAAAGAACTTAAAGAAAGTAAAAATAATACTGCATCACGTAGTTTCATTTAATTGTGAATAATGAATTTCTACAAAATTAACACCAAATATATTCATCAGTTCGTCAAATAAATATTCAATGGTAAACACGCTGCCGATCAGGGATTTTACAATAATATTAAAGGTAAAATCATCTCAAATGTCAATTACGACCCTGCTGTCTAGACGGAAGTGAAAGTTAGGCCCGGTATCCTTGTATCCCGGTATCCGATAATACGTTATTAATGTTAATATTTTCGAATGATTAAAAAATTTGAGAAATGTAATAGATTACTGTGAGCATACATTAAATGAAAATATTGGTCTGGTAAACTGTAGGAAAAAGAGTTCGTGTATGGAACACGATATTTTCCGGTAACTTTATTATCACATAATGTTTTAATATCACATAATGTTCACAAATAATCACCACAGCTGAAAGAAACACCAGAAAATCATCCAGAAAACAACAGAAATCTGACAAGAGGAATAGGAATAAAGGAGTAAATAGAAAAGGGAGGACATGTTGTAATTCAACTACGCTAAAATATACAATATGAATCTAACAGAAAAAAACAATTAAAATAGAGATTAAAACAATTATTTAAATTTTTAATGAAAAATCAGTTACAATGAATAACTGAGTTAATAACAATATAATAGCGAAACAAATTTACAGACAAAACCACAGATTATATTAAACTAACTTCATTTCTTATAATTTTACCGGTGTACTAACACAACAAAGATGTGTAATATTGATATTGTGAGCGTTTAGTAACATAGAACAATATTTTAAATCTATCGGTTTTTGAGTTGATCTAAAGGTGTTGAATTTATTTTGGGGTGAATTTTGCATAGATCGTCTGAATGTACGATTCTGTCTAAATAAGAAGTAAGTCTGCTATTATAATTACGAGTTTTTCGATAAAGTTATTCTGACTTTGATAAGGTTTTCTTTAGCAGTGTCTTGGACGGACCTAACCTTTCTCCTTTCCTTTCAAGTAAATCTCATCTAAAAATTGGTGAGGACTTGGGAACAGTGTCCGTTGATTCCTCATTTTTTTTACCTTTCAATTTAATATCTGGTGTTCGAGTTTCTTTATAAACAAAAACATGGTTTAAGTTCTTGCATCAAATCATTAACCGCGGCAATGGTGATGATCTAATAATTACGAATGTTGATATTCGTAAAGAGTTTTCCATATTAATGCTCTTATTAAGTAATTAAAAGAGATTTTCTTAGCCTTTACTAATGTAATAATATCCAGAACCAGTATTCATATCCGTATTCCAACATAATTATAATTGAATATACAGACACTAAGAACCATTTTTGGTTTTGTTTTTATTGTCATCTGAATTCTATTTCTATCATTTTAAAAAAATCGTAAATTAATAATTCGTAATATGTAGTAGATAATATTGTGGATTAATGATCCATGCTGACATAAAGACGTTAATAATTAAAAAAAAACTAGAGGTTGTGTGCAAAAAAACAAAAAAAAAATACCGCATTTAAATATCTTGGAAAAATTATTCACACCACCGTACTGTTTACAATATTTAAGGGGGGAGATACCTGTAAAAGCTTAAATTTTGCTTGATTTTCGTGATTTTTTTTAAATGAATGAGTCATTATATATTTTTGAAAATTAACACCTGGTTTATTCAAACATTAAAATAATATAATTTATTTTTTTAAATTTTTTTTATTCAAAATGGCTAATGTACACTAAATTCTTCCAGAAAAATCGCAGCGAGACTTCTCAATCGACGAGCATTGTAGCATCGGTTCTAGTGATCTGAAAACAAAAACCAAAATTCTGTGTGTTTTCAATTTCAGGGAGTTCGATCAATACCTTTTTGAGTTATAGTGTACGCCAGTTTGAAAAATATATTTTCGAGAAAAACGCGTTTAAAGTTTGAATACATGAAAATTCAATGATTAAGTGACTTACCGAATAACCAGCAATACCAGCGCCATATAATTGTCCTTCTGTAGCCTCATAGAACTCATTTTGTTCAATTAAGTGCTGTTGACGTGCTTGATGAGCTTCTTTAGTGGCTAATAAGGTGCGCCTATTTCCTTGAGTCACTCTCTGTTCATCCATTTTTTCGGCGTATGATTTACATTGTCGGCCAATTATTATATCTGAACAGTTCATTATTTGTAAAATCGATGAATCTTCATTGAATAATCCAGCAGTAATGACTATTTCAATGATTTTGGAGCGAGACGCGTTTTGCGTGAGACGCGTTTTGCGTCCGACGCGTTTTGCGTGTGACCACCCAAACATCTTTCAAGCAATTTCTGATAACGCAGTGAACACCGTAAAAGACACAATAAATTAACAATGCATATTATTGTAATGAATGTCCTTACATGTAACATTAGATAATTTTCTCGCACTTGCACTCGATTGTTCGGCTTCATCATTTTTAGTATGCTGATTTCGATGAAATTTCCGTTTACGCGGGCGTCTTGACCGAACTGGTGTATCTTTAGCTCCGTTAGGATATGACCTCTTTAGGATATGAATTTTATATTTATTCGATTTCGAAGTCGTTGCGTACAGAATGAGTTCCAAAACTAAACTGAACAAAATTAACAGCAAAACCGGATCTGGCCTGTACGAATATACTCTGTAGCAACTGTGAAACTGTCAATTATTTAAATTTATTTAAAGTATTTCAAAACATCTGTTCATTCAAATTTTTAACAATAGAGGGTCGGCCGTAGGTAAAAGTTGACCGCTTAATTATACCTCTATTCTTTGCATTTATTATACAACCCTATTCTTTGCGTTCGCGCCCAGTGATCGTCGCAAATAATAGGGTCGTATAATAAACGCAAAGAATAGAGGTATAATCGTCGTCAATGTCGTTACTGCTTACACTCTATAATATAAGAAATACTTAAAATTATGTTCTAAAAATTTGGTGACATATTCTTAAAGGATTATACTAATATTTTAAGGAAAATTTTTTTTTTTCAAAATTTTATAGGTATTTCCCCCCTTAAACGTATAACGATGCACTACCTCTCAAAAATACAAGTTAATACATGATTTTTTTCAGTCTCAGTTCCGTGCTTAACGCTAATAGTAAAAGAAGTACAACATGTTACTAGTAATCGAAGAAATATTCAACATATATTATTTGACAATAATTAACAAGAAGCTCTTATTTATTTACAAAGGATTAATTTTTATAAAATATCGACAAAAAACATAAATAAATTAGCAAAATTTTGTAATAGTGAATTATTCAAGTAAATAAGTATCAATATCCCTTTTTAGCTATTTAAATATAACGAATATTCAGGTTAACTTCCTTTTTTTTTGTTATATTCATATCATATTCTGGAAAAAATATTAAAAATAATCTTAAGATTAAACTTACAGTTACAGTTTAAATTGAAACTCATTAATTCTAGTAGTTTTAGCAGTATTGTTTACGGTTAATTAAGCGAGACTACTCGAAACACAATAAGTTTGAATACACAATATATGACAAGCGCAAAAATAGAATTTTAGTGGTCTTCACTGATTTGGATTCACTGACTTCACTCTATTGGATTCATTCTATTAAACTGTATGAAGGGAAGTTAAAAATAGGACTGTGTCATAATACACAAAATTTGGGGTATCAATATACTTTTCTCGTTGACTAAACCCCCTCCTGGTATCTGAAAGTTCTTCTGGCTCAAATGTTAATGAATTTGAGGAAAGTTGTGGAATTTATTAATTAAAACGTTAGCAATAATGTTTAAATAAACATAGGGAACTAAACAATGATTATTTTAAAATTGCTTTACATATGCGCTGGGTAACACCGAGCGTCCGCAAATTTAAAAGCAAGACTTTTTTAAACGTTTACGTGAACAATATAAAAACAACGAACAATATCGTCCACTTAGGATATAGAGTAATACAGAAGGAGCATACGCATAAATCTCTTCGTAACCGCCTGAAGCCGAAAATCTTTCCCTTCATCGCGCTCCTTCTATAAGCTCCCGCCCTACAGGAACGAAGTTACCGGCAGGATAAATTTACTCACCCACTCCAGGAAATCGACGCATATATATATATATATATATATATATATATTTATATGTATATGTATATATATATATATATATATATTTATATATATATATATATATATATATATACATATATATATATATATATATATATATATATATATATATATATATATATATATATATATATATCTGCTTGCGGCAGCACGATACACAGTTGCGTCGATTTATGTGGTGCAGGTTAAAATAATTAAAAAAATTTATATCACCTTTTACCATTTTATTAATTAAAATGAGTAAGTATTAAAATACATTATTGTTGAATGTGCGTGCTTACGTGGGTGTATGTGCGCGCGTGTGCTTACATGCATGCATGTATACGTGCGTGTGTACATATTAATCCACAAAATTATTTTGGTACTTTTACATATACTTTTCTGGTTTTTGTATTTTACCACCTTTTTTGTGTAATAGAGGTAGGAAAAAGATTTTTTTGTTCTTTTCTCCTTATATTAAATCATAAGGGCGCCCATTTTTAAGAAATTAAAGAAGACGGGAAAAAATAATGAATTTAATATTTGTTTCTTTTGCCCTTTTCTCTAATCCTACATACGATGATTTTAAATGTAATACGTAAAATATTCTAAAATTGGATATGACGAGGGAAATTGCAAATGTTACACAAAATTCTCCAACAATATCTAAGAAATACCGATTTTTTAACAAATTAAATTTTACCTTTTCATTATCAAACAATCAAGACGTTTCAATTTAGGAAATTTTTCTAATAAGTGAAAACAGTAACTAAGATGCCACGCCTCTGGAAAAAATAATCTACTCAGATACTTTAAAATTGCACAGTCAATTGAAAATTAAATTAATAGTATTTAAGTATGACAAGTAAACCCTAGTTTCTTTTGTAATCCAGTGGTATTTTGCAAGTGAAAATGCATAAGCCGGCATTTTAAGCGATTTTGTCACGTTGAAATCATACGACCATTCGAAGCTGGGTCTTGGATTGCACTGATAGCCGCGTTTTGATACTATACATTTTATGCGTTGTTTTTGTGGACACATCGGCGCGTCCCATATTCTAAAATCGACTATGATTGTTTTCACATTCATTTTTTTCTTTATTTTCTATTCCTAACTGTATGTTTATGTTTGTTTTTTACATTTTTTTAATGAAAATAAGTACTATTTGAGCTTTTGATAAAATAATGTTAAGTTGTATTAAATTACTTGTGTAAAGGTGTAAATGAATGCCATTATTAATGAATAATATTAAGATAATAATTGTCCGAACTTAGATTATATAATGTTCTCTACTTTTCAGCTCAACAAAAGGAGTGCAATAATTTAGCACTTTTTTGACAATATTTTTAATTAAATAGTAGAATACGGCTCTAAGCAGTAGACTTAATTGTTGGTTACGTTACTCTTAGGTTGTATTACTTTATTACCCTTGGTTTATTACCCTTGTTGCAATATCTTTACATTTATTTCTTCCATCTAATTTCCAATCCTATATTAGAAATCTATAAAATGAACATTTACTCTTTCAAGACACGACAGTTTTTGTGTGGTAAATTGTTAAGGTACCGCTAGTACTTTAACAATTTACCACCCAAAAACCATCGTGCCTTATTTCCAAAATTTACTACTAATGCATACAAAGAAAAAAATGGCAATGTAGGTAAGTAAATTACATTATCTATGAAAATATTCGATAATAGCCTTACGATCTATCTAATACTGCCAGCACTATTACCTGCATTCAACGTCACTACCACCACTTTGTAATCCGCACTAAGCAATACTTGCTGTACTCAATTGATAACCTTTTTTAAATTGGAATGTATACATCCATATTTCGGGTTTGTCTACATAATACTTTTTAATTATTTTGTAATATTTCACCAATTAAAATTAAATTTATCTTTTTATAAACCATACAAACGAAGAAGAAATAAACTTGTTTAATATGATTAGATCTGGAAGATCTACACAGGTTGTTTATACACTAAACGCTTGTAAACATTAAAGTATTTGCAAACATTAATGTTATTTTTGTTCTGAAAATATATTAACCTTCACAATGGTAAGATATCTTAAATTTCTAAAAAATAAATGCGTTTTCTTCAATTTCAAGGAATTATTAAACATTTATATGAGCATTATTACCAATAATTTTTTTAATACTTCATACTTAGTTCTCATTAGTGTTGTTATTCAAATACAGGATATGAAAAGTACTAGAGCCTATTCACGAATATGTACGTTAAAGCTTTTTGAGATGAATCAGGTAATAAAAATAGAAAATTAAAAACAAATTTGCATCCTACCCAAAATCCCAAGCCAATTTTTTTTCAGCCCTTTCCATTTATGTGGGAACCACTGTGGAATAAAAAATTAAGCCATTTTAAATAGTTTCTTTATTATGGGAGCAAAAACTACATTTTATTGGGTTATCTAAAAAGTAATGGGCAACGTAACATATGCAACGCGTAGATTCTGAAGCAATATCTAAAGCTATTGCAAAGCAATGATCTCAGCGGTTTTGCAGCGGCGGTTATTTAATGAGTGATCAACCATGCTCTGTTCCACCTGTAAAATTGGATAGCCGATAGGTTAAAACTGTTAATTAAAGAAAATAGATGATTGACGACACGCTGGCTAGCAACTGAGTTCTGGTGTTCCCACAAAACTATAGAGAATCATTTATGGAAAGTGACGAATGTAATCTACATAGACCGGATACAATTTTAGTAGTTCGTTATCAATAAGGATAAGAGGATAATCGCAGCCCAGGATTAAAGTGATATTTAAAATCGAATTTAATATTTTTTAACAAAATTATTTATTCCAACTTTGAGTCATTTGTTCGTGGACTTGATGCTCATTTCAGGTACCAAATTATCCAATCCCGTTTCACAGAAATGTTCCAGAGTCAAATACATACTATGAAATGGCATGTTTTTTATTGGTCTACTACTATTTTCTGGGAGATGTGTCCACCCAAAACGGGATTTGTTATAACGAGTCAAGAAAGTGGTCATTCTACGTCAGTAAAGGTGACGATGTATCATATTTCATATCGCCATAATATTTAGTTCTGCCATAAGTTTATTCAACCATTTCTAAGAAAATAGAATCACATGAAATATAAATATGCACAAGAGTTTTTTTCAACTGTGAAAGTGGGAAAATGCCAGAGATCACGAAACATAAACAGTACACGACTTTTTCAAAATATATTTACGTCGAAATTAATGTTATACATTACTTTGCTTCTTCTGTGCATTCTGTGCGTAATTTAAGCACAAATGTTAGTTCAGGTTTTTTAAATATTGATAAGTATTTTTAAAGAAATTTGAAATAACATTTTTTCAGTTAGTTTTATCTACCTGACTTACCTGGTTTTACAGAATTAACGATATTTTGAATAAGTGATTTCACCTCAAACACCAATTAAAAAGAACTTGCAAAAATCTGTTACGTATAACATAAAAAAAGGATTATAATTTATTTATGTGGGTATACATGTGTTAACTCAACACACTCCATAATCTAGAAGAGTACCAGTTGTCAGCAACATACCTTCATTTGTTCTGAAATTATGTAAAGCGGAGAACGTAAGCTCGAAATAATATTATTATATGTACTCATCGATTTCGAACAAGCTGGGCGTTTAGCGTTAGATCTGTTCTCGTCTGACTGGGAATGTTACTTATACTTAGGTTGTTAATGAATTTTAAATGAAAATAAAGGTATTCTGCGGTAAAAGAAAAAAAAATATTTAACTTAACCTTTATATTACATACTGACGTCGGAAGCTTGAACAAACAGAAAACGAACGAACAAGTGATGCCAGCAAAAAAATAGTATATTATCATTTATCTATCAACAGTTGCTAATTACGTTTAACGCCTATCGTGTGGATAAGATATCGAGTGGATGAAATCGAAACCAAGGTTGCTAGCGGTTAAACATAATTAAATAATTATAAACGAGTGGATCTATATTTAGTTTTATTATATATATATATATATATATATATATATGTATATGTATATGTATATATATATATATATATATATATATATATATATATATATATATATATATATATATATATATATATTGCAATCACCGCCCTTATTCTTTTACTACAAACTACTCTGTATAATATCGTTGTTAAATAAATAACACTATGCGTAAATATAAAAATAAAAGGGAAGCACTTTTGGCAAACAAATTTTCAATAACGTTATTATTCTCTGTGACTGTAGTAACATAAAGTCTAATATATTTTGTCTATTACCCTTTGTTTAGGTTTTAGTAATTATTTATTGCAAACCATTTAATTTAATATGATTATAAGGCAACTAACAAAATTACTTTTCGTTTAACTAATAAATTACTCACGACCCTTTTCGTGAAACATTCGAAAATATTATTTAAGATATCAATTTAATTATTATCGAACTTGAAACACTTAATTCAGCTTCGCATTTATATTTTCCAACTTCAAGCAACCCTTACTATTCTCGTACCGAGATATTAGCACTTTTAATGCATTTAAGTGATATAGCTATAAGTTAGAAATGGAGGGAAGATTAATTTATTTTTGAAAGTCCCAAATAATTTTTTTTTGTTTGCTTTGATAGCTTCGTCTTTAAGAGTGAAGTAACAACTTTGTAGATATTAAAAAAATACTAAACGTAGAGAAGATTTTATATATTTAGGATACTACATCTAGATAGGATTTTATATTATTAGCCAATTTTTGAATCGAAATTTCTTACACGGTTTAATTTATTGCAGTTGAGATTTCAGTTTCTTTTATTAGTTTTTAAATGAAGGTATTAAATTTATTTTCTTCGACATTCACACTTGTTAGACTGCATTTTCTCGGGGCTTGAATCTCGGTAACTCTAAAAAATGTTAGAGAGATTGTTATTAAGAATAAATCAGAAGGATACATTACAATATCAACAATCTGTACAATAACTCGGATACCTTGGAAGTGGAAAAAATGCAAAATAAGATTAAATTCATAATAAATTTCAGCAATAGGAGAAGCACTCTTTGGAGAATAATTACGTACGGACGTAAATGAATTCTACAGAACCTTGATAAAATGTACTGAAATATTTTCTAGTGATTAGTACTTATTCTCATACAAATTAGTTAGATTAATCTCCAGTAGTAACTTTTTTCTATTGCAGTTAGTCATTTCTTCTGGTTTATTTGAACTGGGAAAGTCCGGTGGAGTATCGAAAACTTATTTTATATTTTAATACCGTATTTAATTTATGTTAGTCTTAATTTCTTCTTGTGGTATTGGTGGAACTTGTAGAACTAAATATTAATAAGGATGCAGAAGATGGTTTGAAATTTGTGTGCATTCATTATTGTAAATTAGAAGAATAAGATATAACTATAAAAAAGATATAATTATCTTTAGCCCATTTTATATAAGTACTTCATGTGATCGGTAGTGGTTATGGATATAGTTGTATGGATCATTTTAAAAATTAGTGACCCAAATATTTATTTAAGGTGATATTTGAAAACGTGGTTGACAATGAAATTATAATTATACAATATATATATATATATATATATATATTTATATATATAATACCGTATCGGGAAATGATCCAAAATGATATCTATCTATAAATCTGCCAACAAAGCAACAAAGCTTCGAAACGAACTTTTGTTTCAGTTCTTGACAAAATTATTTTTGTTAGTCCAGCAGATATCAGACATTAAATATTTCTCAAAGTATATCAAATAGCTTAAGTTACGTTTCTGGGTTCTCAGCATATTACTATAGTTAACAAATTTGGATTGAGTAAAATTACAAATATAACGGCCATTGATTTTCTATTAAAAAAAATTTGTATCTTCATTTTTGCAAAAGGTTTAGATGAACATTACTTGGTGCTTTGAGCGTACTATCTCCTACCTCCTAATCGTCCTTTACTTTTAAATAGACGCTTGTAGGTAAGAATGAAAAGTCGTATAATATCTTTTTTGCCTTAATAATATATCTCGACTGCAGGGGTAAAAATTATTTCGAGGTTTGCAAGATACAAATACACAATCAGCTTTATCCAGCAAATGTCACTAAATACCCGTCGTATTTACCCGACCTTACCACCGACTGCGAAATTGAAAACGTGCTGTCCGCCTACACGTTTCTCAACACGGGTTAAGCGAAAATGAAAAACTAACAACCACCCCACATATCTATTGAACAATCTATCGAAGAAAAAGATTATTAAAACCTTAGGGGTTTTATTTGACATCTATATGGCTGCGGGTTTACTGCATCATTGTTTAGCTCCCAGAAAAATAAACTTGATTCTTTAAGTTAATTCATAAGGTTTAATAGGTTTTAGCCTTTTAATTTCTGGGTAATATCCAGAAGTCAAAAAACTTTTAGCGCGTGTGATCTACAAAATGCGTGTAAAAACACTTAGGCGTGGTTAAGGAGTATTTTTTTATGTTTAATAACATATTTTTAAGGAAAATTGTAGACTAGTTTCATAACTAAATCGTTCTGAATTTTTTGCTTGGTTACGTAATTATATGCATTGGTAGTCATAAGTTAGATTTTTGTACAACTTCATTGGATTACAATACGATTATATTGCCTAGCATAGGTCCGAAGCTGTTTATTTGGTCAAGTGCCTGTTCCAAGTTTTTATTTTCTTTACTTTGTGATGCCATTTGACAATCATTAACGAAGGTGCCTGAAGGATTTTTTCTGTGATGGGAATTTCAGTGGTGACGGAAGACGGAAGACGGAAGAGAGGTTCCAGGAGACTTTCTTGTCAAACTATCTTCACAGATTGGATGTGGGGAATGGAAGTCCGTCTAGGTTTACTCTTGTGATCTTCTGTTAGATAGATATAATACCAGTAATACACAATATTTTGTGACAGTAATTAGCTTATTTTATGAATGAATCGTGTGTGCGTATCCTCTGTGTACGCGCATAGGATTGTCTATTAACGCCTCGATTATATTATAGTAATGGTGATATTGTCATTTCTTTAAAGCCTTTTCCGTGATCGTTATTACTTGATAAATTTGGTCGATAGTAGGATGTTTATTTCTAAAATTAAACTGGAAATCTGGGATATCTACAAGTGATTAAAGCAGTTTCAGTAACGGTTTTTTTAAACAATTGGATTAATGTAAGTGACAGGTCTAAAGAATAATATTTATTCTGTTGTTGTTCTAGGTGTTGACTGACGGAGTTAAGAATTAACAAGATTATCAGCACTCTTTTTAATATATTTCAGCCCAAAACAGGCATTAAATAAGCATGCCAGTATGCTGATAAAATTAGGTATATTAGTATATTAATTTTAAAAATATTTTATTTTTTTCGATTAAATCCATCAAGCTGCAAAACACGTCAAATGCTAAAGCTTAATTTTTGAAGATAATATTAATATATTTGCACACGTGATGATGTAACTTATATGTAAAACCCCAAATATTTTTCATGTAATGCGTATTTTATCGTAACTATAAACAATTGATTCAATGCAAATTCCAAAGTTTGATGAGCTTGGGGGCAATTTAAATTTAATTATTCTGAAAAATATAAGGATATGCCATACCAAGGGCTCATTTAGAAAATGAATGATATACTAGGTGACTGGACAGGGGATCAAGGCGAACGAGCAGAAAGGACAAAATGTAAAATATTAAATACAATTTTAATCTTCCCCGATTGTGAACTCGTCATGCATTTTCCCTTTAAACTTCGTTGTTTCGGATCGTTAACGATACATCAAAAAACATATTCAAACAAACATTAAATTCAAATTACGTCCAACTTTTCCGCTCAGCGAAATGTTCCAATTTATTGCGCAAAAAGACTATGAAACATATATTACACAGGGCGCGTGGCACTGTCAGATATAAATCAATGAATGAAAAGAGGTTACGGAACGTGTGCTTGTAATATATCATATTGTATTTCGACGATAAATAAATGTAGCTCAAAAATTGCCTCTAATATCAAATATCGTAAAAAATGTACTTGCATTCATGATTATTTGATTATTATATTCTATTTGTGTAATACGTATTCTGGTTTCAATAATATAAGTGTATCACGTATTAGACCCGGTTTCAATTATGTAAAGTCATTTTAAATGCAATACTCGCTTAAAGCGTTTTTGATATCCCTTTCCATGCACGTTTCTGTGCTTTCTGAATACAAATACCACGTTAAATATTTTCGAAATTTTACCCAGTGTTTTGAGTGCCATAGCCACATAACAAAATAAATTTGTATAATTATATTAATTTCCCATATCCATCCTTTAACCGACTTCAAATAATTACTGAATTAATTAATAATAATACCAATTTCGAGTACTTGGTTTTCCATTTTTTTACAAATTGGGAAATTACTGCTACGTTCGTTATTCAAAGTCGACATCCCTCTCTCTCTCTTACCATGTTATAGCACAATATTTTATTTTGCACGGATTTAATAAATTTTTAACAACTGAGATATTTTCCAAATTCATTTATTTAGAAAAATAATATTATTTAAAAAACCTGCATCTATGTTTTATATATATATATATATATATATATATATATATATATATATATATATATATATATATATCTGTATTTTCATACTTTCAATCTTATTAAGCAGTTACTAGAAATTGGTTGAATTTTTTGTTAAAAGGTTTATTTTTCCACCACCCCAAATTACTCAAGATATTACAAACTGACGAAAAATTTAATAATGCCTGGCTTATTGACATAAAAAGAGACATTTGTATGTAATCCATATTATTTAATATTTTAACGTATGCATCCTAGAGAAAGTGTTTCTAGAAAAAACCGTAGTCACCTTGGGCCTACCCCCTGCAATGTAAAGGAAGGATAGAACAGGCGATTAAACGGAGATAAATCTCAAAAAAATCGGTCTCCTTTTATATGTAAGTACCTTCGTAGTATACAAAACTGGCCTTAATAAAACATTTTGCAATACTAAAACAAATATGAAAATCTATAAGCGGTAAGTATAGCGGTAAGCGGACAGCATTCTCTACACTATCCTGACCTATGTGTCTGAGAATTTTTAAGTCTGAGCAACAATAACATACTTTCTTACACTGATACCTATCTATGCAGTTCGCACTTGAGAGAAGTTGTTATTACTCTAATACTACACGTTATATGGCAATGATTAATACAATAAAACCTATTCTGAGAAACGAATTAATTAGATTTGCTTTGGAAATAAACATCCCACTAACATGCAAATACGTTTATAGGTTTCTGAAATAATTTTGAAAAACCTAATCTTTTATGTACCCAAGTTACTTCCCCTGTGGCTTCTAATTGACTTTAAACAGGATAGTAACGTTTTGTACCACTACATACTAGTTATGAAACAAACATGGCTTTTGGAAAATAACTACAAAGTGGCTAAGTACGTTTTGTTGGGAAAGAAAAGGTAAACAAAATGCTATTTTAACTAAACCTGTTTCTGTATCTCATATTTGTGGTGAATTTCAAAGGCCAACAATTTTGTTTCGTTTTTTAATGGCGGTAGGAAAGTCTTGTTTCTAGATCACATATGACTTTAATTGTATCTAAGTTTCAAAATTATCTAATAAAAATATTTTTTAAATTTATGTAAGATTTCCATTACTGACTTACATTTTGTTGTTTTGACAAGCTTAGTTTAGATTGTGAACAATATTGAAAATTTCAAATTAAATAAGCATACAAATATATATTAAACAGATTGAAAAATTTTAGGTTTAAATATTCATTTTAATTATTAAAAAAATGTTTGAACTAACAAAGTATAATATTTCTTCGAGTCCAAAAAATAATATTCGTTGAGCGTTTAATTTTTAGTTCAATGTGAAACAAAGAACCAATTACAATAAAAATTGTATGCACAAAATTATGAAAATGTTTAGTAAAGTTTTAAATTAACCGAATATAACAATATTCTGTACATTTTTTTCCCATAAATTTTGCTTTATTATTAAGTACTAAAATAATAAATAAAAGGAGACATCTAACAATTTATTGATCTCTATGAAAAGTGGTATCCACGTAGTCAGAATAGCTATAAAATCTGCGGCGTGTACTCAAAGTAGTCTTTCGTATAAATTAATAAAGTTCATGTTCAGGAATTTTCGATATGAACTGTCTTTATAAAACTTTACTGGATGGAATATTCGCTCGGTTCACGAGTTGAATAATTAATCGATGATTGGTTCACGACTCGCGCGGAGTATATATATTACAGCTGCTTGATGTATTAAAAAAATGCTTTTAAAGCCACAGGCGTAACATATTAATGTTAGATGGGAAAAATGACTATTGTCAATTGTAATGTCCTATTTATATATTTTTAAATATAACATTCAAAATTGTATAGAAGTATGTTAACGGATGTTTGAAAAATTTGACGTGAATATAAAAATTGCTAAATTAAAATCCCTCTGATTTTTTGTGGGAGGGACTGATTAGAAAAGTATAGGTAGTTTAAAAAATATTTCACTAGAAAATACATAAACTTACAGCATCCTCTACAGATTCATAGCAAAAGTCATTGCGTTATAAACATTCTGCCCATATTTATAAATAAGATTAATTTGGAGTTAACAATAATGATATGAGATTTTTAAAAAATGTTGAAGTGGTTTCAAACTTTTGGGCTTGTAATATGTATTATAGTTTGGTTTACGTAAGTTTAGATGACATGGTGTAAATTAATCTTCAGTATTATTTTATTTGTGCGGTCCACATTGCAACATTTTTTCCAACATTTTTATATACCGCAATAGGCAGAATTATTCTCGCGCAGGCTTTTTTACAGATTTCTATTTATTCATAATTACAATTCATGATATTAGAAAATACTTCAAGAATTGAGGCAATTAAAGCTAAAAATTCTTCCTTAACTACCGATTATTCTTATTTGTGCTGCTCTCTTTCTCGGTCTCACCTTCAAATTGCAAGATTCTTTGTAACATATTTTAATCATGAGATTACACCATAAAATGTAACTCCAATGACACTACAAGTGGTCTGAATAAGAATATAACAAGTTTTAAAACTGTCAGTCATCGGGTATACAAAATAATTGTAAAAGATATGTATGGAAATTCGAGCGAATTTCAAAGATATGTATACAAATTCGAGCGTCTATGGATATAACTCTCGCGGCTACGAAATTTGACGAACAAATATATCAATAATAGTTTGCCTAATTGGCCATGAGAACAAGAGCGTACAAAAGGTGGATTGTAGAAGCGATATTAGATAAGATAATTATTAGCATAAGGTCTGATATTATTATGTGATATTTGCACCAGATTTTTTTCTCAGGACAGTTCCTTTCATAAAAAAATCCCTTTCTGCCCTTCTCCATCTTTTCATGAAAGCATTAAAAATCAGAATTTCTTTTTTTAAGCTTATTTAAAATATACACAAGCCTTAATCAATGACAGGGCAATGCCGCTATTGTTCCGTGTAAGCTGAAAATAATAACGCTGTACTGAAAGAAATACCTTTACTGACTTTAACTGTTTTATTTTAATGCACGGTGTGCTCATTTATTTTTTTTATTTTTCACGGCGCCGGGAGCAGACAGAGTGCGTTTATGGAATGCGTAATGACGGTGATGAATCATGTGGCAAGAACACTATGAATTTATAGAATTTTAGATGCACACGGCTCATATTAATAAATGGTGAAAGATTGAAGTTGTTGAAAAATGTTTTTATTAAGTTTTTTACTAGTATAATAATATGAGTGATTGCCGCAAAATATTTCAAGTGACTTAATATAATCCTTTGTTTAATAAAATAGTTAATTATCTAATCAGTTTCAATTATTTTACATAATTTTTTTATAAATGAGCAAAGCTAACTTGGCGATTTTAAAATGAGTTAATTAAAAGAAAGGCAATATATAGGTCAGAATATATATATATATATATATATATATATATATATATATATATATATATATATATATATAATCAGGTGTTTGTTTTATTGTTTAGTTACATATTAAATAAAAGCGTGGGTGTAATTTACGGAAACTGATATCAAACACCCCACGATTTTTTTACATTGAAGTTAATTTTTAGTCATCACCATCCTTATTTACATGCTTTTATTTTTAAGGTCCTTTCTTGATCAAAATCATTTATATTTAAAGATCATTTTTTGTTCATAGTGCTACATCAACGTATTACTTTATTTTTTTAAACTGTAATTACATTTTTTTGATTTGAAAGAAAATTTCTGTATTTAAATTTTTTTGAGAACAAACATATTTTTTAATCTTTTATTTGCTATGATTGTTTTATTTACTATGATTTCATTTTTTTATTCTTAAGACAAAATCCTTATATTTAAATTTTTTGTTTTAAGACTTGTTTTGTTTTAATTTAATTGAACAATTACATTCATACAGCTAATATAAGCGTGTTAAAACGATATTCTAGTATCTAGGTTATTTCATAAAATTTGCATTGCCTTACAACATATTTAACAAAATAAATAACTTTCGTTTTTCGATAACAAAAAAGTTGTAGAAATAATATTTAACAAGACAAGTTTTAACTACGGTAAAGTTTACGCAAGTCGAGTAGGCGAATTGTAAAATTTCTACCTCGTTAAAATGAATAAGTCGTGAAAGAAATTTTCTTTGTAATTGGAGGGTAGTGAAAAAATATTAAAAATATTTGAAAATGTAATTTATTTCGGTTCATTTGTAATATATCTTCATGCTGTTGATGCATAATAAACTATTATTTAAGGCAGTACTACTTTTGGGACATGAAAATAATGTAAATATTAAAACCAAAAAATGTGCTAAAAAAATATATTTTACAATGCGGTAAAATTTTTAGTACATTTACGCTAAATCCTTTTCTATATTAGAGTTTAAAACAAAGCCCTTCAAAAGCCTTCTTATTTATTCGTACCGGATCCAAATAATTCGATGAAAATAACTCGAATATCCTGGTTCAAAAAATTGTGAACTATATAAAATTCTTATGCTATCCAGAAATATAAGTAGTTAACATTTATTAACCCTATAAAGTCAAGAACAACGTTCTGTAGTCTCCGTTTTCTTAAGGTCTGCAGGTTTGAAATTGAACTTATAATTATTGCAACCTTATTTAGCTAACATTAAAATATAATATTGATCCTGGTTATAAACTATCAGGCCGTTAGTTAGAACTAATATTTTCTTTATACTTTCTAAATTTATTAATATTTTTTTCATACTTTTCTAAATGTAAAAGTAAATAGGTGTTAAAACTTTTAATGTTAGATTAGATATTTCACTCGGTCGCCACACTTCTCCATAACAAATGTGTCCCTTTAGCATTCCAGCCTATTTAACAATTGGAATATTAATTATTTTTGGCATTATATAAAATATTTTGACCTATAATTATTCAGAGCAATTTCTTCACGTTGTTTGCAACGATGGTAAACGTATTAAAATGGTTGAGTTTTAAAAGACGTTTTTCTAGCATTGCAAGGGGCAGCATATTTAAAAATTATTGTTAAGGTAAAAGCGTAATTTTGCACTTTAACTCATAAATCATTTTATTTTATGAATTATGTTGGGTACAGGTGTATACTTTATTTTTACAGTATTTTTACTTGGCCCCATATATTTTGTTAGCGTCTTAAACTCAAATTATGAACACCGCTAAGTCTACGGCTGACTGGTCACTGCAATGATGGAGATGCACACCTCTAAAGTACCCACGATAACGTCACTGATCACCACCAAAAAAGATAACCGGATAAGTAAATACGAAGTAACGAGACTGCGATGTAAATCTACGAGCCCTCGAGACCGTTAAGGACTCCACAATAACAGTCGATCATCAAAAGGAATGGCTTATATCTATATCATTAAATTTAGTTATCAGTCGTTTAATTATGAAACTAATTGAAATAATTTTAAAAAAAGTTAATCTGTTATTAGTCATCCCTCTCGCCGAATTTCTTAATTCGCGATTTTTAAATCCATGCATAAACATTTTGGAAACAAATTAAAATTCATGCTAATATATAATTTATTTTTATCTCGGTCAAGAGTACTTTAAGGTGAAGATATTATTTAAATTAAGGTTTAAGTTATTTTTATTCTCATGAACGGTACTTTTGAGATTAAAACCTTACTACTAAAAAAATCTGATTAATAAAACTAATACTTAAGTACAAAAATATCATCTATTCCGAGTTAAATCAGAAAGGAAATAATTTTATGGCTTTGCTAAGTTGCGATTTCAATTTTAAATTATTTTAATTTTCGGAAATCATATGTAAGATTCGACTTTAAATAAATATTGAATAGAAGAATACATTAATTAACGGAAAATAGAGGCTTGTAGTCTAACCGACCATAACGTATTATATGCTGTCTTTAGTATTACGAGTTGATGACGAAACTAACATCCCTTATAACTTTGTCATGTACTTCCGTCCGTTTGTAACTTAAATTGAGATCTTATTTGGAGTTTTTTGATAAGTTCTAAATTGATCACAATTAAATGAAACTACGTGATATATTATGTCTACTTTCTTTAAGTTCTTTACCATGACCTAGCTTTCGTTGTATTACAACATCTTCAGGTGGGCTATTAGCAAAGATGTTGATCTCGACATTGTTTATAAAAAGACAATGTAACCTTGATAATTTTAATCAATGTCTAAACTGATTAAAAATTATCAAGGTTACATTGTTTTTTTATAAGAAATGTTGACATCTAAACTATAATTTTTGTTTCGAATTTCCATTATTAATCAAACTATTACGATCTACAATAGATAAAGTAGTTTATAAGAACTTTGTAGGTTCAAAGATAACGTACCTACCGTATCTACATGCAGTTCAGGTTACCTCGCAAAAATTTCAATAATATTCAGTTTCAGTGATGCCGGTGATATACAATTAAGCATTTTGAAAACTCATTGCGCTACGTTCAACTTATTTAATTTTAGTTCTCGCCACGTTCCCCCATCATTTATGAATAAACAAAAATGTAACGTTTAAACGACAAAAAATGTAATAAAATTTAAAACTGAGTTCGTTTACATTTTATCCCACATTTTTATTCAGAACTATTTCAAAAGAGTTTTAATAATAGCACGCTACATTTTCTCGCCAGATTTTTGTGTAGTCATTCCGTAAGTCTTTAGAGGTTGTGTTATTCTGTGTGTCCATTCCTCTGTATGTTTATTACTCAAGAATCATTGGTTTGACTTTCCTATTTCTTTTTTGAATTTTTAAAGAAATTATTTAATCTTGCCTAAAAGATTGAATTACTAATACTGAAAAGATGACTAGTTAAAGCATTGGTACATGTTGCCTCTTGAAATTGCTAGTGCTTTTGCATGAAAAAGTCCGTAAACATTTTCTATACTATAAACTTACGATTGAAAATATTGCTCAGTGACCAAAAAATATTCAATATGTGGATATTGTTCATGGATTATTTTTTCAGTAGCCGTGCGTTATTTGAACTACAGGTGTATTAAACGTCTTGAATTTGCACAGGAATTTTGTGCACTTCTAACATAACAATAAAAATGAAATTAGGGGGTTGAATTTTTGCAGAATAACTTTATCACTAATGATCTATTCCTTTTGTATTCGGTATACACCACGAAAATAAAGCAACTACTCTGGCTAAATAAAACAAATATGACATATTTTGATCAACCATTAATGATTGTTATATTTCCCAACAATAAATAATCAATAATTAACTTTCTAAAAGTTTTCCTCAAATAAATACCGTGGGGTGGTAATAAATATAACAACCTGATTTTAATATTTACTCTCTTTTTTAATATTACTTTTATATGAACACCAAAATATTAAACTGTAACGAAAAACCTTAATATTAAACTCAACAAACTGTCACTGACCATTCCGCCTAATTGTTGTTCCCCATCCACGGTGCTCTTCGTGTACGAGCCCATTATCACTTTTTATTGCCAACCGTTGCTTTATATTGCGAAGGATAAAATTAATTAACGAGAACGACCGTTATGAAAATCCTTTCATACGGGCAGCGGACGTGACGTTAGGTGAGGCTGTACATGGAACCTTATGTAATTAAAGGAAGGAAGCTTCACGTAAGGAATAGCTTAACCAAGCAATTACAGAGCAAAATTGAAAACAGAAAATATATTTTTGAAGTACATGTTGGTATATTTCTGTTGAAGTTTATACGAGTAAATGCATTGCACGAAAACCAGCGAAGCGATTTCATTAGAATTTTTAACTTTGAATAGCTTTTAAGGTTATCAATTCTCATGAATAAATGACGTACGTGTAATCCTAATATAAAACGAAGTCAATTTTTTTTCTATCAATGTGCTTGTTTTGTAAACTCTGCCGACAAAATTAAGGTTTACATCATTAAAACTTAAAATTATGTTCTACGAAAGAATTTGCTTTCATAATATCTACATTTAAAAAAATATCGAAATTATGCTAAAAAATGTCGCTGTATTTCTGTTTTATCACCAGTTCCCACTAATTTCTTTACAAACACTGGACGAAAGTTACCTTTCGCTATCGGAATAAATATTTTCAGCAATAATCCACGCAAATGTAATTACGGAAAACAATTTAACAGGAATATATCTAATTGTGCAAAAAAGTCGCAGGATTTTGATTGTCTCATCAATTTAGAGTCTAGTTTTAGTATTATAATTATATCAATAATTTACTACAATGAATGATATTTAAATTTTTACATGTTTCCTCTGCATTTGCTTTCCTTAGTTTTCCACTGGCTTGTCATTCGATAGAATTACCGATGTCAGAAATAAAATAGTTTTTGCCATTAAAATTAGTAACTAATATTAAAATTATATTTCGAAGTTTTTTTAAATTTTGTATTTTTTCCATTCACATAATTTTCCTATACTTTTCTAATTCAAACATTATTAATTCTCAATCGAATCGAATCTTAATATATTTGATTTGATATTAAATTTTATTTAGTATTGACCTGAAAGTAAGCTGGTTTTACAACTTTTGCAACCTACAATTCCGTAAAAGCTAATATTCATGGTGTTTAAATGAACATTCAGCAATCTTGTCCATTAAGGGTAATATGAATAGAAATAATTCCGGGATTTGGAATGAGCAGTTTGTGGTTTCATTTAAATGAGTTCAGTCTCAATCAATGGACCCAACAAACTCAATAAGTTTAATAGCAATTAAATCAAATAATCGTATATCAAATGACTAACAAGTCAGAGTTTGAGATGCGAAAACTATTCCTTTTTAAATCTATTATTCTGATAACAAAATAAAAGACGTCATACAATTATTTCTAGAATATTTATCATACACTTATATGAGAATTAACAGGATAATAAGATAAAACAATAATAATATCTGAGCACAAAACGTTCATAATTTTAAAAGTTGTTCACTACTTTCACATTTGTGCGAAGCAAACAATTTCCGACAATTTCACTCACGTAATACAATATTCATGTTTTTGTCTTGTGATGATTGCCTGGGATGTAAATATGCTATGGCCTAAAAATTAAATTCAACTCTCCCATTTAGCAGTTACGGTACGGAAATAAACGTATAAAATAATCAAACTTTTCCATATTTAAATTAATATTATATTATCATTCAGGGTTATGAATATTCATGTTTGTAATGACCTATGAACAACAAAATGAAGAAATATTAACCCTATCATGAAATATTAACCCTCGCATATCATATAAATAACAAGAGAAATAACTTTTATTTATACACAATGCAAGAGATGATTGGAAAGATTAATAATTTCCAATATAAAATTAAAATTTAAGTAAATTGCTCAAGTTAGTGATGGAAATACTAATGAAACACAAAAAAATGTTTAATAAAATTATGTTTTTATTATTTATTATTTTTTATTATCACCAAGCATATTTTTTTTCAATTTAATACTTTTTCGTTATAGTTAATATTATACTTTGAGCATTATAGCATAAACTTTGAATACATTTTTAGAATTGCGTATCTAAAAAGAGAAAATGATCTGTTAAGTACGAGTTGAACACGCAATACAATGAAATACTCATTTAGGCACACATACATTGAAAGATACATAGTATTTTTATTGAAACTTTATTTTTACCATTAGATCTATTGTCTTTTATAACTAGAGAGGGCGTATAATACGGTGAATATCTCAAAAAGTATTAAATTTAAAACCATCGCCATAGTTTTTAATGAATTTTAAGTAAATCCCTAATAAAGCTATTTTTCCTTAGTTTTGATTTCAGCAGTTTCAAATACGGGGAAGAGGGTGGAGCGGCATATTTTTGCGTATATTTTCATTAACATCTCTGGATATAAATGAAAAGCGGTAAAATAATTTTTAATTATTTCTTTCAAGTAATGAAATAAGTATAATATGTTTTTAATACTTCTTGTCCTTTTAAAATTCCATAGGTTTTAGTACTAACTACTGAAATGTATGCTGATTATATAAATGTGACCTATAAAAATCGCTTTGGTAAGCATCCTTCTTTTCGTTTCACAATCACATTTCTTAAGAACGTTTTGATGTGGAAACCTGAAATTTGTTTTAGTAATAAGGCATATTAACTCGCATATTTCTCCACAATTTCTATTAAGAAATGTTTATTTGGGAATTTAAAAAGATTGCTTCCTATTTGGTTGCATCTTTTATTATTGTCTATAAAAATATATAAAGATAACAAACATTTAACAAACTCTTTAAAATGGGTTTTTATCTATTGTAACTATGTAGCACATCTACACACATATGTGAAAATACGATGTTTACAGGGCAATGTCTTCCATTTCTAGGTCTAAATTTTTATTTTATTGGTTTCCAGTTTACCTTTTTTGAGTTTGGGAGTTAAGTTATAACTTATTTAAATTAGTTAGTATTTCTGACGTAGGTGTATGATTGGGTATCTTCTGTAGGAGAATATGGTTTACCTTTTCTAATGTGTGTTTAAATGTATGTATATGTACATATACATATATATATATATATATATATATATATATATATATATATATTAAATATATATTTTTACCAGTAATTTTTTCTCCAGAGCACTTTTTTTATTTTGCATTCTAACTTTATTTTTTCTCATGTATTACAAATGGATTCAGTGTCCCATATTTCCATTGATAATAATGGTGAATATCTTAGAACATTTGAATCAGGAAGTTACTTAGCCTAAAAATAAACATAACTATGACCTATAAAAATATATGTGAATTTTGTACCTTTGAGTTGTCATTTGTTATAATGTGGGCAATTAATAGTGATTGGTTTCCTTTCAATTCTTTTCTTCAGATTCTCAGCATTCAACAGCTGTATTGTTTTTGTTACTATGTTGATTAAATGCAATATAATTATAATGATAATGAAAACGTACATCGTTACAATGAATCTCTTATTGCATTAAATAACGTCGAACTTTTTGCGTAGCTTACATATCAACATCCCGGAAACGAATGAAGGAATGAAGCAAAGGCATGTGCGTCTCGATGAAAATCGTATTCCTTCAATTGGATTATTTTCAGAAAAATTAATCTGACCCCTTTTTCTCACTTTAGCTTAAAATCTGCAAAAAAAATTCAAACACTGCAACCAGTACACAAATATTTTAATTGTATGTCATATATAAATTTTTTTATTCATTGAGTTGATACATAAATGTTTATGGCAGACTAATTGCTGCTAATAAATCATTTTGTGCCTTTTTTACAGAAACGTCATAAAAGCTTACTTTAAACAAAATAGCATAACTTGTTTTTCTCGTTTTAAAAAAAAAA
Source organism: Druceiella hillmani (assembly GCA_039881145.1). Taxonomy (NCBI): domain Eukaryota; kingdom Metazoa; phylum Arthropoda; class Insecta; order Lepidoptera; family Hepialidae; genus Druceiella; species Druceiella hillmani. The sequence goes on along the minus strand of JAYKKI010000021.1, from coordinate 15,558,129 downwards.
ATAATTAAATTATTAATATGAAAATGAATGGATTATGTTAGATTTCAAAATTTCTATGATTTGGAAATTTATTAAGGTTAGGGTTAAATATATCAAATTAAAAAAAAATGTCAATCGATTTGATTAAGAATACATTAAATATTATTTAGCATAAAATAAATTTATATAATTAATGTGTTTCATTTTTGGAAGTCTGACTATTAAAATTGGTTTAAGTTCCATTGTCATTTCCTTTTCTTTTTAGGATTGTTTGAACTTCACTATAACGTAATTTTTTTCATCTTAAATTTAAAATTTTTACGTCCAATAAATATCTGACCAAAATTTTGACAGAAACTGCTTTTGCAATCTTTAACATAAAATAATATTTTAAGAGAAACACGTTCTCTTAAAATGTTAATTTTATAAAATGGTTTAAAAAAATTAAGAAAAATATGTCGATTTACACGATTCATTTTTGTCATTTTAACATTAGATCTGTTATTTGCGAAATTATTTGAAAAAAATCTTCATATATTTTAATGCGCTAAAACTAGTAAAGAGTAGGCTGTACGACAATGGTACATGAAGGGAAACATAGGAATGTTAATGTTCTACCAAAATGATTTATTAATTTTTTCAAAGTATTAACTATTCATGAGATATTTAGTTTAAATGATTTCGCAAAAATGGCGGTTTTTCCCAAAACTTCTCAGACTGCGCCTGTTTGGCAATTTACACAAGACGTGACTTTTAAAAATATTGTTAAAAAAATTATTGGAATAACCATACACTGAAGTTTATTGAATTTTATGACATCTATTTGTCTATCCTTTCGTCCAATCGAATGTTAAATATTCAAATACATATATATATATATATACATATATAGACATATGGTTAAAAAATATCACCAGAAGATATTATAAAGAAAAAGAAATTTCATTAATAAACGGGGAAGCAAAGGATTTATTTTCACCATTCAATCAGTAAAAATTTAAATTCAATTCATCTATTGCATTGTTACTTAGCAAATATATTAAGGGATTACCAACAAACTGCACGTGAGTAAAATCTTCGCTATTTTTGCTTAAAATCTTAGTTAGGCTGAACGTCGATTTAGTTGATATAACTATATTCCTTGAAAAACTATGTTGATTATATATGATGATATATGATCTTGATATAACTATGTTCATAAGAAATTATGTTCCTTGAAAATAGAAAGTCTCCGAAAAAAATATTTATTTAAGAAAAAATATTTATTACTCAAAACCATAATTTCTTTGGTAATTTGCCTTAAAAATAAAAAAGACCCCTTCTAAAAACCGACCCTTGTTTTGACCCAGGGATAAAGCATATTAAAGGGCATATATTTCAGAAGCGATTTCAGAAGCGCATTCGAAAAGATTTATTCGAAAATTTTAGAGGCGCAAAGTAGTAGTTTTTTTTTAATTTCATATATCATGAAGGGCACTCAATATCATAATCCAAACAATGGGCGCATAGTGGACTGCTTTCATTTGATTTCAAAATTAAACAGCCGATTTACCGTTTGAGACAAATATTGTGGAGCCCTAATAAAATTATTTAGAATTGGTCTTTATGTATCCTAAGTGTGTCGCACGCGTCACCTCATTTGTAATTTAGATCAATAACCAAATTATAAAATATCCTTGTAATAAAGAAAATTTGTTTGCCAAATATTAGCCTGATAAGTAAAAGGAAGAAACTTTAAGTAAAAATAAATTTTCCTGTAAAATATATTTTTTGTCACAATAATTTGGCGGAAAAGGATCGATATATTAGTTAATAGTAAAATGGTATGGGTTGAAAATATATACGTACGTATATATATATATTATCCTGCTAAGAGAAACCCAACTTCCACGAATTTTCCACCAGGAAAGATTTTTCATTTTTGTTCATTTGAAAGGTCAATCTGTCATATGTCGAGTTGATACTGAATATAAGGAACAACTTCTAAACTGATAAGTATATTTTATCTCATTTGTTTCCATAATTTGTTTATTTTAAACAAATTATCACTAAAAATATGAAAATATTTAAATAAATTTACAAGGTAAAGAAAGTAGCGAAATATTTCTAGGTAAATGTTGTAATTATTTTAAGAAAACATAAGAACATTGCAGAAACAATATGAAATACACAGAATACTACAAACCTTTATTAGAAATACGAAAATATCTAGTACCGTCGAAATTTGAAATGTTCCGAGTAATATTATTTGCGAAGAACGAATTGAAATCTCAGTAAATTTCTAGCGAACGATTGACGGCCGTGTCAGTTCCTTGATTCATTATAGTCAATAGGATATACGGGTCGGTATCTCATCGTATCGCATATCGGACCGGGTAAATAACTACTTTTCCATTTATTCCTCAAAATAATTATACGTATCCTAACTTTCGGAAGAAAGTATATCCTTATATATAAATGTATCCCTGACTTTTTTTTCCGTTTTTGTGCATATTAAGCATAAAAGGGTTTATTAAGAAGATACTCAACTCGTAGGAGCGTATATTTTATTCGATACAAAGTATTCATGAGATAAAACTCTTCTTCTCTTTATACAGCAGTTTGAACTGTATTCATCCATCATCACCTTTGCAACATTCCCTATATCGGCATACCATCTGATGACATTAGTCTTCTTGTTCTCGTTTCCGGTGCATAGTTTCCACTCGGTTGTTTTTCTTGTCAATCTGTTCGAAGATTCTAGAGTCTGGTTCTTTGATTGCCAAAGTACAATTCTAAATATGTATGTATTATATATATTACATATATATATATATATATATATATATATATATATATATGTATATATATATATATATATGTGTGTGTGTGTGTGTGTGTGTGTGTGTGTATATATGAATACATAATGAATATATGCTCTGGCATATACTTAAGAAAAGTAGTGTATAATTAAAACAGTTTTAGATACGCGTCTAAGTGCGATTATATGTATTATATTTTATTCCAAAGTTTCGGAACGGCTGCACGATTAATCGAACTTAGACCAGTGTCAATACTAATTAATTATAGATAAACTCATTACGAGAACTAGTCAAAAGCTTTATTGTTTTAACTTTATAGTGTATAGCTAAAAGGTTGTAAATTATCTTGCACACAAACAATAGTTCAATATAAACTTCTCAGGATCCTAGATAATTCTGAGTATCCTGAATCTCAATTTGACAAAATCCTGAGAATTTTTAAATAGTATTTAAAATATTCAATAAAAATGAAACAAAACCAAGCCTTCGTGTAAGCAACTTACGGATCATCACGATAACATTACCCATATTATTTATTTATTTCGTAAGAAAAACTGTACAGATCTAAGAAAATAACACACTGGATGCAAGAAGATAGGTGGTATTCTTTGCCCCTTCCGTAGATACAATTGATTCAACTGAACGACAACATCGCTCGGCGTATAGGATATTGAATATTCGCTTATTTTACATTGACCAGGATGCTAATACAAAACCCTTAGATAAATTCTGGAAAAACATTTTTTAATATATTTATCTCTCAGGCAAAAAAAATAATAAACTTTAGTCACATTACACTTTTGACTAGATTTTGTTCAACTGCAAGTTCCTGAGAATTTGGCACCTTGAATATTAATTTCATCAAGAAAATAATTTTAAATCTAAATTACTTTTAGGGACCAACTAGAAATAATTAAAAATTAAAAATAACAGAATTAGCCATGTGTATATATGTATATATATATATATATATATATATATATATATATATATATATATATATATATATATATATATATATATATTGAAGAGCATCTATTTTTCTAATCACATTTAAAATGTTTCCTTCGCTTGCTTTTTGACATATTTTATGTTTGAAAAAACTAGTTAATTGGAAATAATTATTTACCTCAATATAATAATTTTATAAGTATAAATAAATTGTTTGCAAATTTCAACCCTTTACAAATAAGAGTAAATAAAAGCAAACTGAAATTATTCGCCACCTCTTCTTTTTAAAGGCTCGTATTTTGTTTAAAATATTTTATTTAGGGTGGTTTGGTTACGTTTAAAATAATAGGATAGACGTAGGAGCAAATAGTATCTCATATTATTTTGGGGAAAATCATACCGAGAAAAACGAATAAGGGAAAAATAATATGCACGGGGCTCGGAAATGACCACACATTACATTAAGAACTTTCCCGGTTGTCGTGGGATATAACAGGATAAAAAACAAATAAAAAAACAAGCGGTAAGTCAAAAATTAATTCTCTTCTCTTTTAAAAGTCAAATATTTCGACCAAAATATATTATTTTTCATTTAATTATAAAATTTGGACCTCGTAATTTCAGTGCAAACGTCTTAAATGGAAAAATCGAAGTGAAAAAGAACATACTAATAATATGGAAGATTGACGAACAGCAATATTTATACAACTATACGCAATTAATAAAATTAAAGTCAGTAATAATTATAATTTATTTAGCTTAATAAACTCGATCGACACGATGAAGTGATCCTAAAGATGATATCGCAATAATGGTAAAGTAAAAACGTGACCAGTTTTTATTTAAAAAAATTAATTATACTCTTTGATTAGAAATTAGACTTCTAGGGTAGTTTTATTAACGTAGTAGATAGCTTCGTTCAGAAATAAATTCGATAACTTTGTAATCTAAAGCGGAACAAGTATTAAAAAAAGAAAAACGGTGTTTTGGAATGAGGAAAGTTGGCAAATTGTTTTGAAAGTGAGACGGGTAGTTTTTACGACCACTAGTTAATTTTAGGAAAATATAATTTTATTATTTTTTATTTACATCATTTTCCTCTGTTTATTTAGCGATAGCATTAAAAAAAATTAAGTAATTTTAAGTTTATACATATAGTACATAAATACGAAGACTATTTAAAAAATATATATAGACACGTCAACAACCAAAAAAAAATATTTAAATACGGTGACAGGAAAACCTTAGAAATGTAAGAGAATAAGCAATGGGCGTGATTTTATCCTTCATGCTTAATTATATTTTCATGTTATAATATTAATATTATTATAATAAAAGAATAATTTTATTGGTTAGATATATTACATAACCAAACGTCTAGTTTAGTTGAGCCTAAAGTTGTATATAATGTGCTGGAATTATCCATCTTTATAAATCTTCTACCAAGATATAACAAACGGCAATGACTAAGCACCACAATATTTATGCATAATTCAAACGATACCCATGTTATTTCGTGAGGGATCGTGTCGTATAGTTAAAATGTCCTTCATCGTTGTGATAGTTTACATCAAAACCTGTCTCTAATTCTACACAGTTACTATAAATAGACAAAGATATCTCTGATATTCCTTTGGTACGGATAAATTCTTGAGTTAAAAACACTTGCCGTGAAATTATACGCAGAAAAGACTCACTACCTGATTAAACCATTTCCCATATAAATTTCGTAATTATGGTCTAAAATTTAGTGGAAAAATTCTTTCAATTGTGTGTCGGACTGCGTATAAATCAAAGTTTTCAGAAAATGTCAAACCATATGGTTTTATAAATTCTTATGTCGTGCTCCTAAGTGCCCTTAAATATTTAGGGTAATTGAATATAAATACCGTTACCTTAATAGTTGTACCTGTTATTGCGATTCTTTTTTTGTATTTTTTTTTTAAATTAACACAAAAACTATTCAAATAATTCATATTAATTTGTCCCATTTAGACTAGCAAATTCAGACGTCCAGCAAATTTGCTTATTTAGGAGACTTAGTTTTTGATAGTTTTTAAATCAGAAAAAAAATATTTGAAAGTACTTAAAAAAATTTTATGCGCAACTTATGTCTTGTTGGATTTTGAAATTTAATATTTTGGAAGTGGCAAATGAAACGTAAATGCCATTTTGAAAAATTTATCCAATGACACACGAGGCAATACAGTAAGACAATTTTTTTTGCTTCACATTTTTTTAATAATAAGGTATTTAACGACAAGAACAAATTTATGGTTATGTCTTAATTGAGAGCTTCGTCTGAAACACTATTACTTGAGAAATTTATAATAATATCAAGGCACACGTTCCTGCTTATACAATAGTCCGCAGTGACTGATACAATTCATAAATCAACAATGTGAGCACAATTTAGTGCTTTATCTAATAGTCTCATGTTTAGTAGTCCTTGCTTATTAATCATAGGTAGAGTTAAGCTGTTGGCATTAATTCTGCCTATGATTAGTAGTATTCTCAGGGATTTGTTGATTGAGAGTTGGCGGTCGTCCTTCACAATTCGAGCGAATTAACGATACGGAAATTAAACGTCTGTGAACGTGGTTTGAATAATAAGGATGAGGTAGCAATTATGTAAATATATTTCCATTGGTCTACCAAATTATTGTGAAGGTCTTAGAGAAACAACTTGGATTAGATGTACAAATTTTTGCTAGTCTACCAGTTAGTGATGATTTGTTTGATTTATTTGACTCTGTAAAATTCGTCAAATTGGAATTAATTAAAAATTAATAACTTCATGCGTTTATTCATACAAAAAGAAGTTTATTTTATTCAGTTTCACAGAACAGTTAATCTAATGAATTTATGTGGTTTTAACACAATAAATTACGCAATAAAATATTGTGAAATATTTTCATTAAATCTCAGTGAGATATCCTTCAGCTATTTTTTTTACAAAATAACAAAGCGGCGAGTTTCAATCTTCTATGCTTTTCTTTAATGTTTCCGATTACAAATTCTCGTTTGTAATGCTGCAATATTACTGCCTGTCAAAAGTATGAAATTTGAGGGTTTATTATTTTTAACTTAGTATTTTAATTGTCAAGCAAAGACTTTGCAATTAAATTTCAGATTTCAGCTCATCAGTCATGATGCTACTGGAATACTGCTTACCTAAATCGTAAGACTAAAGGATCTGCTGTTTTTAGGTTAGCATTTTGGATCTCAAGCATATTTTCTTCAAATAAATAACTTTCAAAATACTAGGCGTTAAGCATTAGACGATAAAGGTAGGCATTTAAATCCGCAAAACGTGATTGAAGGATTTCCAGTGAAAAAAGTGCTTTTATATTTTATGTCGACTTTCCTGAACTACTGTGCTGCACTGTATTTGCACTGTTGCAAGATTTCTCCATGGATGATTTATTTTCTACAAGAAATATGAAATATCTAAATATATTGAAATATATTGAAAATTACTGTAGAAAACAGTTTTTTTTAGTTGAAACATGTCCAATATCCATTAGTATTTTATAACGGATTTGTTTGCTTTCCTGCCTTACGTACATGACTTCTTTTTTTAATTAATTGCATTTATGTGTAATAGTAATGAGCAGTTATTTCACGCACATTATGGTAAACTTTGGTTTATGTCTATATACTACCACTAAATTAAAATGTACTTGCTTTCTGGCTCTACCGCGATGTTAGTCAAATTTACTAAAATAATTTCTTTAAATTTTGTTTCATATTTTGTTATCATGAACAAGGCAATAAAAGTATCTAAATACCAACCAAGATAGCAAAGAATAATGCTGTTAGCTCGATTAAGATTGATGATATTTGACAGTGTAAAAAACTTGAATATCTATTTTTCGCTTCTGTAAAATATCAAACGTTGTTTTTATTCAAAATTATATTAAAATAAAATATGTGTTTCAAATAAATTGCTTTTGAGTTTGTATGTAAATCAATAAATTTACAAAACTATGAATTACTGAGTCAATAAGAGTCAGTATGTTAAACCTTTAAAGTTTCCGTAAGGATTTTCCATGACAAAGGATACAGAACATAAAACAAGAAAGGCCGTATGTTCGGGGAACGCCGTGAAAATCATATATGGCCTATTCGAAACATATTAATTTTAAACGCGGCAATATATTACCAAGTACACTCTGGTCCCTGTTCAAAATCATAATGGTGTTAAATGCTTTCTCGTTTTCACGCGCATGAGTTACATACACTTATCCCGCTCGCGACAAATGTTCTAAAATGTTAGTATTATTTACACATTTATCAAACGCCGACCACAATATCAAAATAACTCGGTTTAATGATTTAGATTTAAAAAAAAACTAAATTTATATTATGTATTATTTTTACCGACCTGATACGTTAAAAAGTCCTAAAATATAAATATGTAATTTAAAATAAAATATCAAAATTTAATGTAAAAAGAGCATTTAATTAAATAGAGTCACTAAATATTTTCAGGTTCTAAGGTGTACCAAATAGTTAAGTTAGTTAAACTTTGAATTGACTAAAATAATTTAAGTTAATATCAAAATAACTCGGTGTAATGATATAGATTAAAAAAAACTAAATTTAAATTGTAATATTTACCGACCTGATATGTTAAAAAGTCCTAAAATATAAATATGTAATTAAAAATGAAATATTAAAATTTAATGTAAAAAAACATTTAATTAAATTGAGTCACCAAATATTTTTAGTTTCTAAGGTGTACCAAATATTTAAGTAAGTTAAACTTCGTATTGACTAAAATAATTTAAGTTCTAGTTGCTCACAATGAGACGAATTGACAAAGTATTTCAGAAAATAATTATTGGCGGAAATTCATACATATTCATTAGGTATGTTTGTCTATTATAATAATACAGTGTTTTTATAAAATAAATGAACGTTAATGTACTTCTTCCATATAAATTTCATTAAAATGATTAGAGTATTACTTGAAGAAAAACTTCGAACTGGTGGAAAAATAATGCAATCAAATATCTTCTTGAATATAACATGATTTATAGCCTTAGAGCCTGAAGTCCAGATTGATTTAATAGCTGTAACTATAAATACAAGAGCCTCTTTACCTTCTACCAGATACTGACCATTTAAACTAATGCCTACGTCTAAGTACCCATGGGAATGTTTCTGTTTATAATTACTTTTGGAAACAAATATCTTCTAATGAAATAATTTGTATCAAAATCATGTTCTAAAAAGTGTGCAGATAAAAGAAACCAGTTTTTCCATCCAGCCACTTTAATCCATTTCTCCTTTTTGAAGGTGTCTTTAGGGTATCTAACAACATGCATCTCAATAAGACAATTCGTTCAGTCAAGATTTAAAATTGATATAAGACCCGAAATATTAAACGTCGTGTACGTTTTTAAAAATTTAGCCCTTACTCGAATTGCCACGAGTTGTAAAACAGAAGTTGTTCATCTAGATGTACCATGTGTACAATCATTTGTTTTTTTTAAAATAAACTTTTTTATTATAAACTTTTTTATAATTCAAAAGCATACGTTGTTTAAATATTTAATATTGAAACAACGTATGCTTTTGAATTTTGTCATTAATAAATTTATTTATTTGTTTAATCTATCCTATGAAATAAATTATAACTATTATATAATTATTATATAAACTTAACTACTTTAAAGTATGAAATATTGTTTCATTAAAATGACAATCTCCAAACATCGATACTTATGCCATAATGACATTAAGTGTTCTACATTAGTGACGCGTATATTAATTAAATTAACTGCGAAATTTGTTCAAATTAACTTATCGAATATAGATAATTCCATAACCATAAATTCTTTTGGATTTTATTTTTGCATGTCATTTTAACATAAAATTTTATATCTTTTCAACTCTACATGATGTCATAATATATCACACAAGACGAAGCATAGTAAGTAAGGTTATTTCTATGTAGTCATATTACTTGTATATAATTGTAAAAATGAATAATAATAAAAACTGCTTAAACATACTAAATGTAAATACTTATTACAATGACCAGATTAGATATTTCATCAGAAACACGAACAATAAGAAATAAATGCAAGGGTATCTGAATATACTCTTACTCGTGCTACACAGAATGGACTAGCAATAGAAAAGTTGTAGATGAAAGTTTATTAAATATTGTGTTATGTTCCCCTGGTTTAACACATTAACCAACATAAATGGAGTGTTTTTGCGTAAAGGTATTTTGAAACATTAAGGACTGGTGGTTTATTCTGACATTATTTCAATATGAGCTTATTTCAGTCTAAATAAAAGCTACATAACTAATTGGAATATCACGTATTAAATATATACGGTTTGAAAATTATTTATTTCTTATTAAGATAAAGCCCAAGAAAATTAAATTAAGTTATTTTTAGTCGAATTTTTATTAAAGAGGATAATTCTGTAGAAAATCGTATAATATATCAAATATGAAGCTAAATCATTATATGCATACATAGAATAAACGCATATATATTTTATGACGATTAGCGCAGCTAATGACCTTGAAGAATCTGATTTTATAGTTCCCTAAACTCCACCCGCAAACTCCACCCCTTATTCTTTCCAGTAAACTAGCGCCGACGCCATGCGCTCGGAAAATTAACAAACTGAATTAACCGCGTCAATACCTCGCTAGTCGCTCGAATGATAATTTGTGACTTTTGCTCTTTGAATAGTATTTTAACGTTATGTCGTTTTATATATTACATAAAGGTGGATTTACATCTTTGACGAAAAACCTATATTTTTGTGTAGTTTATTATATCTCTCGAAATATGTAGTGTAATTATCTTAATATGAAAAAAATAGAGCAAACCTGCATTTATAATTCAAGCAGATTACTTTTTATTGCTTTTATATTTTTATGAAATATAATTTTATGGTATTACTAACTCAATTTGACGAGATATCTAAAATAAATAGGAATAAATTGTTAAATAACAGTGAAGTCCACTGTAGAGTTAACTAACATTAAATGATTAAATAGCCATAAATACACACACACACTGTGTGTGTGTGTATTTATGGCTATTGAATAATATCTATATATACGTTTAGACGTGTATATATATATATACGTCTAAACGTATATGTAGATTTTCCATAAATAATTTCCGTGCGGCCAGAAAAATGAAATGAAATAGGTAAAATAATAAGTTAAATAGTCTTTAATACATGTTTATGTATTTTAGGTAAATATTATAATTTTAAAGTTTTCCTGCCATATCGCATGGCAGGAAAACTTGAAAATAGGTAATCAAATGAATCATCTCTCAACCTTTTCATTATTATCAGTTTAAATTTCAATCTATTTATTCTGCAGTTTAATGCATTTCATTTGTTCATTCTATTAAATTATTTTAGTAAGTAAACTCTTTAGAACCGTGTTCTTACCAGACCAGACGTATTGTGTTCTTTTTATATAAAAATTTGAAACCAAGATAACATATCATAATAACACTAATTTATTCAAAGTTGGTACACAAAATGTCTAACAGAAGAACTTGTTTATCTCTAAACATTAAATTTTACCTTCGGCTTCGACCATCTCGTTATATTTAAAAACTTATGGAAAGAAAATCAAACATGCAGCGTCATCAATGACAAATTGAAATGATAAAAGAAATTAAATGTTACGCCTTTATTTTCGTGACTTTATAAAAAATCGTGGCGATCAGCTCTCCCATTTTGACATGAAAGAACAACAAACCAACATATTTTGACATTTTTAATATTAATAAAGGTTATATTAGTTAGGATGATATTTAGCGGGTTAGAAAATAGCTTATATCATTTACCAGCTCACTGTCATACGTTACTTTGTTGCAATATAAAAGAGCGTACATCAACAAATACACTTTCGGATTTTTAATTGTTGGGGTTGCTATATTAGTTACGATGAGATTTCTTGGGTTGCAAAGCAGCCTAAGTTATTTCCTGACCCATCAACTATTTCTGCTCAGAAAACCAGGTCGAGCTGTTGCTTTATTGTGATGTGAAAAAAGAACAAACTACCACACTTGGGAATTTGTAATATATGTTGGGATTGTTATATCAATAAGGATGAGATTTCCAGAATTTTCAATTTGTTTTTCCATTGCGATGTAAAAGAAGGACAAACAAACACACCTTTGAATGTTTAATATTTGTTGGAATTGTTGTATTAGTTAGGTTAAGATTTCCTAGATTGAAAAGTAACTTATATCGTTTCCTGACCAACCAACTCTCTCTGTGCAGTCGACGTGTTACTCCATTGCGACGTTAAATAAGAACAAACAAACCTTTCCTTAGTTTGAAAAATTGGAATCGCTATATTAGTTAGGATGAGATTTCCGTTGGAAAGTAGTTTATGTTAATTCATAATCCGCTACCTATTTTTTGACATGAAAGAAGGACAAACAAACACACTTTTGAATTTTAATATTTTCTGAAATTTTCATATTAGTTAGAACTAGTGATCGCCCAGTGGTCGAAATTCGACCATAATTAATTTAAATTTTAATATGAACTATAATCACATATTTCTATAATCACATATTTTGCGAAGGCTACACAATTAATTTACCTATCTTTTTCAAACAAATAATATAACACTTAAATAAAAAAGAAATCCAATAAATGAAGACTAAAATAAAGAATAACTTTTTTTGTATACTTTTTATTGAAACAAAAAACCAGGTAATAAAAAAAAATGTTATCCATATATATGTATGTCAAGTGTTGAACTTGACATAAATTTCGAAATATGTATGTCAAGTTCAACACTTGACGTACATATTTCGAAATTTAAAATTAAAATTAATTTAAATTTTAAATCATTAATTCAATTAATGATTTAAAATTTCTCTCTAAACGATGTTTTTTGTAAAAATTCTATCATCGTTTGTTAAATGTCCTTGACCGTTATATTCGGAAATATAAAATCTCAAACCGGCGAATGATCGAACTCTACTTGCTGCGACGTCAAATTGCCCATGTTTAAAAAGTGGCCAGTTCAATAAAACTCAATTTTTTTCCAATGTTTGTCCTTGAGACTTATTTATTGTCATCGCAAATACAGGTATTATTGGAAATTGAGTTCATTGAAGGTTAAATGGAAAAATAGTTCCGGAATATATTACATTTATACGTGGAATTAAAATTCTCTTATTGCGTGCGGTTCCAGTTAAAACTTCGCAATCAATTACATTACGATGCATAAATTTGATGCGCATTCTTCTTCCATTGACTAATACTTGATTTGTATTTAAGTTTCTCATCACCAAAACGATGCAATTAACTTTCAATACTAGCTTATGTGGTGGTAAACCACTAATAGTCAAAGAATTCAAAAACTCTACCGGATATTTATTGATGTCATTGTCATCATCATACATTATTTTATCGTAGTTATGATATGTTATCTGTTCACTAGGAATTTGGTTAAGTATATAAGCATTAATCAAAGTACAATCATCATTTTTAGGTGCTAAAATAACGGAGTTCAGAATATTACCTGAGAGTATGTTTTCGGAAATATTTCCATACACCTCATTAATAATATTATTTTTATCTCCTATTAATTGTTGAGGTATTTCGATAATATTTTCACCAAACTGAGACTAACCATAGCAAATGATGAATTGTATTTGCGAATGTTTTCTAAATAATTTTTCGACTTACTTTTGATTGAAGGTTCAATGGAAATAAGGTATAATTGCGCATAACACGGTGAATGGTTTAAAGATTGATAATGATTTAAAGTATTCATTTTGACTCAAGGGCAGTAATAATGCTTCACCCTTATGACAACATAAAGTGAATGCAGTCCTGTCACCTGAAGTGACTTCAAATTCAAAATGTTTCGCGTTGTAAATCCATAAATCTACAATCATAACTATGAAAAGTCTTGGAATTACATTTAGTGCACATTTAAATGTATCTCTAAAAATTACTTCTTCATTTTGTACACTATTAACATTTTTTAAATTTGCATTTCATCTATTATTGTGTACATGCGAATATAGATTCCTTCTTCTCTCATTCCGACCCGTCAATGTTTTATGTCGAGGCATAATGAACGTATAAAACTTTCATGAAATTACTGAAACCGATATCCTAGTTGAAATTTAGATATTCCTAGTTGAAATTTGATCTATGCCATTTCCTGATCTCTATGCAGCAAGTCATATCGGTCTGTTGCTTCATTGGGACATGAAAGAAGAACAAACAAACACTTTTGAGTCTTTAATATTAGATGGTATTTTTGTTTTAGTTAGGAAAATAATTCCCAGTTATTAAAGGAAACTATATTATTTGCCAACTCGCCAACCATATCTGTGCAGAAAGTTACGACAATATGGTGCTCCATTGTGAAGTGAAAGAAGGACAAACAAACTTTCAAATTTTTTACATGAGTTAGGATTGCAATATTAGTTAGGAAGAGGTTTCTTGAGTGAATAATTAGTCTATGTTAATTTCTGGTCCGCCAACTATTTCTATTCAGAAAGTCAAACAGGTTTTTTGCTTCATTCTGACGTGAAAGAAAGACAAACCTACTTTCGAATTTTTAATGTAATTTGGGATTATCATATTAGGTAGTATGGTATTTCCCGGTTTGGCAATTAGCCTATTTCATTTTCTGATCTACTATCTAATTTTGTGTAGTCACTTTGATCTGTTGCTCCAATGCAATGTGAGAGAAGGACAAAAAAATTTTGCATTTTTAATATTAAGATTATAATATTAGTTCATATAAGATTTTCCGGATTGGTAAGTAGCCTGCGTCATTTCCCGGTCCACTGTCCATCTTTGTGCAGAAAGCCACATCGATGAGTTGCTTCATTGCAATTTGAAAGAAGATCAAACAAACAGACTTTTGAATTTTTAATACTATTTGGGATTGTCATATTAGTAAAGATGAGATTCCCTGAGTTGGCATTTTACCTATCTCATGTAGTAAGTCAAGTTGATCTTATGCCCTGTTGCGACGTGAAGGAAATACAAAAATCCGTTAGAATTTTTTATTTGATTTAGGATTTTTGTTTTAGTTAGAAAAAGTATTTTTCTTCGAAAACTCTATATATTTTCCTGTTCCATCAGTCATCTTTGTGCGTAAAATTACGTTGATCTCTGGCTCCATTACGACGTGAAAGAAGGACAAACAAACACATTTTAAATTTTTAACGTAGGTTGGAATTGTAATATTAGTTAAGAAGAGATTTCTCATATTGACAATTGGTCTACATCATTTTCTGGTCCGCTAACTATTTCGGTGCAGAAAGAAACGTCGATCGTTTGCTCCATTACATCGTCGAAGAAAGATAAACAGACTTTCGAATTTGTAATATTATTTATTATTGTTGTTTTAGTAAAAATTAAATTTCTCGCATTGGAAAGTGGCTTATGTAATTTCCTCACCAGCCAATTATCTCTGTGAAGAAAACTACGTCGATCCTTTGCTTCACATTGCCACGTGAAAGAATTATAAACACACTTTGCAATTTTCGGATTTTTTTGTCTTAGTTAGGATTAGATTTTCCTAATTGGAAAGATGCCTATGATATTTCCTGGCCTGCCATTTATCTCAGTGCTGAAAATCACGTTAATCTGTAGGTTCATTACGACATGAAAGAAGGACAAAAAATATACATTTGAATTTTCAACAATGGTAGGGATCGCCATATTAGGTAAGAGGTTTCCCGAGTTTACAAGTAGCCAAAGTTATTTCCTGACCCACCAAATATCTCTGTGCAAACATTGATCTTTTGATCCATTATGACTTGAACGAAGTCTAATAAACACACTTTTGCATTCATGATATTAGTTAGGATTGTAATATTACTTATAACGATATTTCCCGGAACGAAGTGTAGCCTAGGTCTTTTTTCGGAGTGCCAACTACCAATGTGTAAAGTTTCTAACTCAAGCACGAATTGATATGAAAAACAAACCACAATATAAAAAAAAATTGGATAAGCAGAAAGGGTCACGTAAAAAATTTATAGATAGAAACCTGAATGGTTAATTAAAAAAAAGGCAAACCCACAGCATCCAAAACTTAGCAAGCAAAATGGTTTATGAAAAAAAATATAAATGCAAACACGAATTGATATACAAAAAAACTGCAAATTTCCAAAATTGAGTGAACACCTAAGATTAAGTAGAAAAATTTAAATACAAATACGTGTTGATACAAAAAATAAAATATGCAAAAATTTAATGAGCAAAAAGGACTGTGTAAAGTTATACACACAAACACGAATTGATATAAAAAAAACCAGTCAAAGTATCCAAACATAAAATAAGGAAAAATGGTCTCGTAAAAAAGTTTATAAATGAAAACATAAATGGTTAATTAAAAAAGAATAAACCCAACAGATTTCAAACTGAGTAAGTAAAAAGGATTACGGAAAAACAATTTTATTGACTTTTTCTTAAAAACATTGCTCCACCGATTGTTTAGCGCCAATACGTTAAGCAAGTTATTGAGGTATCAAAAAATGAACGAGGAGTACAAGGGTTATAATTAAATTAAATTAATGAAAATATAATTCTTATAGTAAAAATTAATTGATCGTGAACCATTAAAATATTCTGCTATGTTAACCCTACAATTGCGGATCGATCAGGAAACAAGTTGAGATGGAGCAATGTCTCGAATACTCATTTTGTCAAATTAAGTAAATACATATTAAGGTGAAAAAGTTTAAAGATTTAAGAAAATATATATATTAAACTGTTACAGGTGACAATAAATTTAGTTTATTTTTAGCATATCACACGAAAAATGCAAATTAAAATAATAAAAAAAAATCTTAAGATTAGTCTTTTTTGCGTTCCGAATACTGTACTGATATTGAGATTTTCGCCTATAGTATCATGAAAATAAAACCCAAATCGATTCTAGTTAGAATTAAATATTTTGTGAAATTTATCAAGAGAAAAAAAATATTAAGAGAATGAACCTATCTTCGCTTGTATGTTATTATACCTAACTTGAATTGAAATTTTCTTCCATTTATACCGAATAAATGCAAATTCATGGGAGTGACGGAAAAAATATCTATACATATTCATGAATTTAAAATTATGATTATTTTTCTCTAAAGGCTATAGGCGTAGGTAAAAAAAATTTGTTTTCCTTCAATTTAATAATTCCTAAAAAAGGTAAATTGGAATTCTGTGCGGAAAGAAATAATTGTTGACAAAAGAAAGCAAAGGACATGGTTCTGGAAAAATTATTAGAGTGATTTTCTATAGAAGGTCACACTTTAATGCCTTTATTTCTGTAGAAAATAATATAATAATTATTACAGACCCGTCTATAAATATGTCATTATTCATATTTCATTTTACAGAAAAAGAGGGAAAATGCTCACATAGGTCGTATCGATTAAGATATCCTAGCCCTTCCAGTCTATAATCAAATGATTTGTTAAGTACCTTTCACATAGGACTAATGGTTCAGTTGTATAGTCACGGTCATGCAATGGTTTATTCCCAAAATAAATTTGAAATTTCTTTCTCGTTATTAAGATTATAATGGAGTATTATAATGAAAGAAAAGTTTTAATAAAACGTTTTATAAAATGGAGGACGGGAAATTGGTATTTCTTGCGGGAAATTCTAGGCATATAATTTTTTACCTAAATCGATAAATTTACAAAAATTATGGGTATCGTTCAGAAAACCAATTCTGAGATAATTATCACGTATTCATATTTATTTTTCCTTACTTCTTCACTTAACGTGAAATCAAGGTTTTATGTTTCATAGCTTATGCCGCTAAATAGTTTTCATTAGACCTTCGCGAGCGAATCCTTAAAAAAATTAGATACAATGTCACAAACACTACATAGCCAAAATCTACCAAGTTGCAATTACGTATTTTAAAAATACAGAATAAGTAAAGGCAAATTATAGTTTCTTTAACTTATATGGAAATTATTATACCCTCTTACATGAAGTTTCAAACCGTCATAATAATTAAATAGTTGATTAAGAAGCATATTGATTTCAATGCCTTTAAGAAATAGGTTCCTGATTAATCTTAAAAACCTGTGTTTTTGCCTGTGCAACAGAACAAATAATTTTCTTTATTATTTACGGCTAATTGAGAATACTATTACTTGAAGGCATGGTTATAGTTACAAACTTTATAGGGACAAATTAAAACACCCACGTCACCTACGATGATTAAAGAAAATTAAATATTTTTATTTCCGTGCCTTTACGAAAACCAAAATTATTCCCACTAATAATTATTAAAGGGAATCATTCCGTTGCTACTTTATATCGCGTATTTAGCGTTTCAAAAAATCACGTCGATTCATTGCTTTGATGTGACTGCTTCTTTACCAGTTTGTATTTTTTTTAGTGTTAAATAAGAATTTTCCCAAAGATATGAGGTTCCCAACCATAACAGTAGCTGATGTTATTTGCTTACCCGTCATGTATTGCTGTATCCAAAAATCCTGTCAATATGTTTTGGAACGTAAAAGAACAACAAATAAACACGCATTTATGATATTGTTAGAATATAAGCAATGATGGCCACGAGCTATTTTATTAAATTTTTGTTTTCTAGTGAGGTATTCGTAGACAATATTTGTTTATCTACTTTAATGTATTTAATTGACATATATGACGGACTTATTGCTACGAGAGCAATATGTTACGGCCAACCATGAAACTAGTACTGCCCCGTTCGACAAACTGCCGGGAATCGAATCCGGGTCCCCGCGGTGCGCCACATCGTTGAACGCCGTATGCCTTGTAATCAACCCAACATACCACGGCGACGACAATATTTAGTTACTTTTTTTAAATTTCCGACATTTTTTGTGATCAGGAAAAAACTTAGAATATATGTAATGAAAATGTAAAAAATGTATTATATTAATAAAAACTACCAAATATATCATTTCATCCAAATCGGTCCAATGGTTTGGATACAAGTACGTAAGGACATACGCACGCATTCACACACGTACGCCCATACACATGCAGACTTACACGCACGTATAGATACACTCATACACGTGCAGACCTACCCGCACGTTTAAACATATTCACACGTACCCACATACTCTTAGGTCTTTTTCTAATTTGTATTCTTTGTTAGTTATTCCAATGGCTGAAATTAAAAATATTATACGTAAATTCCATTGGTTAAAATTTTTAATTTCACATTTCAGATATTTACGTAAAAAAATAATCGATTTTCATTTTATTCTACAAAAAATGTATGTTCTAAATCGCTTAAAAATAATTTTATAGTTTGTTTATCTAAATTTCGCAATTGACGTGAGATTTGAACATAATATACATCTGTTAAACTGAATGAAATAGAATTCTGATCATAGGATACAAAATTCGATACGTGTTTAATTCAAAATTGTTACGGAAATTTATATATGGATACTTCAGTACTTATAAATAATTATTATTACCTTTAACTAGCCAAATAATATGAATATTATGTGATATCAATATTATTATCTTAGGTTCTAATTTTATACGTGCAATATTGGAAAAAACACAGCAGTAATTATCTAATGTGAAAAATATAAAGGCTCAATTTAGATCCTATTCACGCCGTTATAACTTGCGTAATAAGAATTTATCGTATCGTAAGCCATTAAAATGGGTCGTTTGAGCTTAGAAATTCGGTGTCGCTGCTGAAATATTGCTGTCTAGGGTAAAATTTATTTGGAAAGGCATTAGCAAGTAATTAAAGTTATTACATGTCGTTATATTCACCCTTACATAATTGTGTTTTTCCTCTATTTTTTAGTGACGAGAGGTTGTCTTCAAGTATCGACTTCAATTTCATTCCAGCATAAGTTGAGAACTATACTTAAAACTCAAATTTGGACTATTACGCAATAATAACCACAGAATTTAAAGAAAAAAGAAATCAAATATAAATTTCAAAAATGAATATCAAGCTGCAATGAAATTTTTGAAACTGGTTAGTTGTACCAGTAGAGGCTCTTTGGATTTACGATAATAATAATGAAACATAAATCGCTACATTTATGACATAACTCATTATATACGTCATATAATTATATCATACAAACTGATGAGAAAGTGGAATAAAGTAGAAGCAGCTGATGATAAAAATAACAATAAAGTAATAGGTTATCAAAAAATAATATTTATACCCTTCAATTATCGATTATCCAGAGAATAATGTTTAATGTGCAAAACTTATGCTTTTATAATAAACTAACTGCCTCTACCAGTTTATCTTGACCATAAAAGTAACACGATTGCTCATTTTTCCAATCCCTTTTAATCCAATAAAATAATTATTTACGGTTAATTTATTAACAGTTTTCCCAACGATTAAGTTATTTATATTGCGTTTGGACAAGTGAAGAGCAGTGTGACTCAGTTTTGTTGATAATTTTTTTTATAAAAATTCCTAATAATTAACCATATATAAACTGGAACTTTTTTGCAGATTTCATTACTTCGAATATTTCCTTTAAATATTGATTTAACCTAACTGTAAAGGTTAAATTTCTTTGACTCAATAACATTGCTATAGTCCAATTTTAGAACAGATAACAGATAGTCTGTAATAATCAGCATCAAAATATATATAATATTTTGTAAATTTTTTGCTGATTTCATTATTCTGTATATTGCTTTTAAACATTGTTTTGGTGCAACCAATTTAACCTAGACATTAAATTTGTTTAATTCAACAATATTGCTACGGACTAACTTTGTAAAAGATCTAAAATTGTAACAAATAATATGTAACAAAATATAACCGCTGAATTTCATAACATTTACAATATCGTCATGCATTATTCATTTTTGTATTAAATCTTAAAAATAACTAAACAAGCCAAACT
>JAYKKI010000021.1:14860000-14932500 GCA_039881145.1 Druceiella hillmani | reverse complement strand
ATAATTTTTGGCGCGGCTTTTCAAAATATTTCATGTTGAATTTATTAAGCTGTGAGACAACACACAGATTTTTCAATTGAACTTTCATTTCATAACAAACAGAAAAAATTTATTCAATTTGACGAGTGTAAATCAGAATGCAATCAGTATTTTTATCCAACCTTTAAAGAAATTTTGTCGCCGCGAAATTCAACAGATAATTTGGTAAGGTAAAATTTTAGAGACAACCAGGGGGCCACTTCAAATAAGTAGACTCTCAAACGAAGGAGAGAGATGTTCGTCAATGATCTCTAAATATGAGGGTCTGGAAGGTTCGAAAGTAATAGCCGCCCTCATTTCACTAGGCTGAATAAGGTCGTAAAGTCTGTAAAGCAAATTATATTTCAGTCTTGAATGCGTCCTTCAATTCGTTTTTTTATGTGTCGCTATTCGAATACCTAACCTGATTTCCTTAACAAATTAATTGAATATTTTATTTATTTGATGATGTTAATATAAACGTGCGATATTAATTTGCATGGGTAAGGTAAAATCAATTTTTTTATTCCATTTATCTTGAAAATTTTGTTTTATTATCACATTTTCAATACAAAAATAAATAATTGTTGGTCAGAAAAGTTAGTTCGTTTATTTTTACCGCTTTTTAATTTAAAACATTCAGTAATGTCATGCGGATAAATGGAGAATAAATATTTTTCAAGTGATATTTCATTCTTTCAATCATCTAAATCCACTTATTACTTAAGTTTTATTTTGAAATGGGATAAAATATATATATATATATATATATATATACACACACACACTCATATATATATATATATACATATGCTATATACTTAGAGGTTCATTTGTCATTGTCGATATTGCGCCAGGGACAACAAACATGTTTTCTATTATGATGATGAATTCCCATCATTATATTTAATTTTATTTCATGGCTCATAATTAATAGTTCCATTAATATTTGATTGTGCAGTCGTTCTTCCTTTACATCTAATTTTTTTTTTAAATTATTTGTTCATTTCTATGCAAAGCCCATCCTCAGATTAATTTAAATTGTTATCGTCAGAATCAAATTCCTGATATTGCGATGTAAACTTCAATTTATTCACGCCATGTATACTATTCAACTTTTACAATATGTAATAGAAACTTTAATTAAACATTATGTTCAAATAATTAATGTTTATCACAATCTCCTTACAAGTTGTTACTTGATTAAAAAAACTAAACGTGACTAAAAATGTCCATTCTTTCTAATCTCTTAATGAAACTTGTGGAACCAGATCTAATTTAATATCAAATAATATAACTGCAGAAGGTAACAATGCTATAGCAATTGTTGTTTAGTAACTAATTTATTTTGTCTCACAACACACCCCATCAATTGTTTATTATAAAATATTACTAATATAAAATTACAACTTTTAAAAATATAAATTTACACCACAAAAGAGTCTTGGAATGATATATCCTCTTCCTGGGAATCATCGACTACTTCTTAATGTTAAACTCACAGGATATGGTACAAGTTTAGGTCGCTAAAGCAAATTGACCATTATTCTAACAACACTATATCTCTCCCTTCCTTTGCTACAATTTATTGCCTCGAAATTATATAGATTGATGGCCACTACTACCTCCCGTTGCTAACTCTATGAATTCGCATGCGACTGCAATAACATTTAGAAGATAAAACGTTTCATGATTCCTGTAAACTTAAGTCCGGGAAAAACATTAGCCATTATCATCAATTAAGGTGAAATTGAAGCCTTTTTCTTGACTCAATAACTCCATTAAAATCTCAAAATAAAAAAAAACTAAGCTAAAAGACGGTACATAACTAATTCTGTTGCAGAATGTTGGGAAGCCCTTAGGTCTTAGTAAATAAGTCAGTTAGTGAACCTCAACAATAAGATGTTTTCAAGGGTTATATCCCTAAAGATAAAAAATGGGAAATTATACGAGGCTACTTTGGCTTAAATATTAACAAACTAAAAATTTGGTATTTGTAGCAGGGCAAGGAAACTATTTATGGGAAAGGGGACAGGAAAACTATATATATGTGAAATATGACATCATATTTCCTGCAAATAAAACGAATGCATGCGTTAACTTGCCTGACGTACTACTGTGTGTTTTAATAAGACGAGTAAATTACACAGGATTTTTAAGGCTAAACACATTCCTGTTAATTTAAATTTAAGTTAGGTTCGTAATTGAAACTCTAATTAATAGGTAAGTATATAAAATTTCCCAACCGATAAGGCTAAATAAACTAAATTCATTTGAATATTTCGAGCTCACTGTAAATACAGTTAACAATTGATTAAATAATTCCTGTCTTGATTGAAACTAAATTATTCGTATCTGGAGATGCTATAAAATTAAAACTCTAGGCAAGTTGGATTTCAGATTTTAAAGTAAGAAGGTAGATAAACGCTACTGCGCACCTCTCGGGTGTGTGCTTTCGCCTAGGCTAGCTCGATAACCTCAACCTTAGATTTTAGACATAATTATAGCTGTAGAAAGTTTAGAAACAATTCACTTTTAATACAGTTTTTAAGGATATTTTTTATAAAGAATGATAACTTTTTCTAATTAAATAAAATATTTATTATTATTATATCTGCTTTTAAAAAATTACGTGCGATTTCGTTCGTTATCATGGGCCTAAGTAATTTAGAGACACATATATTTAAACAATTACCAAATACCTCTCGGTTTTCATAATGATTTTTCTAATAGTTTCAATTTTATAAACATTATTCTAAAAAAAACTATTTTTGGTGCTCGACTGCTGTTCTCAACCTCCGTTTTA
The DNA here is from genome assembly GCA_039881145.1 of Druceiella hillmani. NCBI lineage: Eukaryota > Metazoa > Arthropoda > Insecta > Lepidoptera > Hepialidae > Druceiella > Druceiella hillmani. The sequence continues at coordinate 14,929,676 of JAYKKI010000021.1, read as the reverse complement.
CGTGGATATTCTTGTTGCTGCTCTATGCTGTGTGTTGTTTTAAACTTTTTCGTATTTTTTTAATCTTGTTCTTACAATTATTTATTTAATTAATTATAAAGAAATACGTGTAGTGCATTTTTCGTTTTATCAATGATTTAAAACTTAAATTGTCTTCTCAACTTTTAAGGACCTTTTCACATTTATTTGGCTGTTAAATGAAATATGTTAGATGAAATGTAAATTAAAACATTCGCGTTAACTGAAAATTAGAACAGTAAATTTGTTTACAATAATGCATTCATTAAAAGTTTCATTAATTGTGAAATATTTAAGCATGGTATGTACAATGGAAGGTATAGTTTTCTCAACATCTCTATTTATATAATTTTATGGACCTACAGGTAAAAAGATATGACGAATACTTATGACTTTATAATCCATAAACAGTTAAAGTCGATAGATACTTTACAAATTTGCGAAAAGTTTGAGAAATCAAAATAAAAATAGTTTAACATGGAATAATTGTGCACAGAGTTATGGATTCATAATTTTATAATTTTTTGGGAATTGCGTCTTGCAAAAAAAATGAATAAGGATCTAAGAAATAACATAGACTATAAAAGAAACATGGAAAAGAATTGTGAACTTATTTTATTAAGCACAGTGTAAACAATTATTTCACGGTTGCAGGTGAAAATATTGAGATTATTCAAGGGTATGAAACATACCGAAGGAGACAGAGTGAACACATGTGTTTGCCCAATATTTCGGAGGAGTGTGTTGTATTAGTTTCAAAATACACTCACCTGCTCTATTATGTATACTTTGATACAAGTTTATGATTTTTGGAGAAATTATAACTTTGGTTTTAATATGGGCACTCGTCTCCCTACGACACAATTTTGTAACAAATATATCACATTCAAAATAACGCCTACGGCTGTCAGAAATAACGATTTCATATAGGTTTTTACTGTTCACTTTGTTTATATTAATTAAGATTAAAATAATATTGAGAAACCTTGTTATTCAAAAGGTCTTCTCAGGTTATTAAAAAATCCATCTTTTTATTGGAACACCTAGTTTTAAAAATTACTAACTTAATTTTACTGTAAAATTACATAGTTCAATAATAAAATAGGTACAAAAATATTTATAATGCTGTTTATTTCTTACTTTTAATTTAAACTTAGTAGTTTTCTAGGCCATATTAGGTCTATTGAAATTTAATTAAAGAAATGTATTAGCTTTCTTCGCCACTTTACGATTTGAGAATGTAATTTGTAATATCACGAACAATTAATTCTAAATTTGTCAATATTTTTTGAACGTCATATAAAAAGATCAATAATTTTCCGTAAAATATCACTGACTATAAATTTAAATGATTATTGGCTAAAGGGTTTTTCAAAATAAATAAATTTAAAAGGGTACGAAATATTTTCCTTCCGATATTTTAAGAAAAGCCTAAAAGAGACATAAAAATTTTAATCAATATTTTACAAAACTCCTCTGAAATTTTCTAGCACTCACCCTAACACTCTTGGAGACACGTATCGAGCAAATATGGCAGTTAAAGTGTGATGTAAGTCGAAACTACAATATTTCAAACGTGGGCCAATCCCGTGTCAACGAGAACCGCCATTTGAAATAGAGGCTCATAACTAAAAAGAAGATTATTATACGAGAATAATATTTGAACCATTTTAAACGATATTACTTTTTATATGTCAGTACTTAAATTACTGCAACATTTAGTAGGGTTATGACGTATTATGTTTAAAAGACATTTTACACACGCACATCTATAATATGTGTACTTACTTTTTTCCCTTTTTTTAAAAATCACCAATTTTGTTGCTCATTCACTCAATCACATACTGAATAGATCAGTCTATAGGTCAATTTAGAATAATTAAAATCTAAAAGTCATTCCCAGGAGAACCTGGAACCTTAAATGTTCCAGGACTTTTTACAAATGCAGTATTTTTGGTACAAATGAAGAAAATAACTCGGAAACTTGGAAATGGTCAGAAATCTAGAAATATTTTATCTAAGGTTATTGATCAAGTTTCATGTCAGGTTTACAAGGCTCATAAAACATTTTATTGTAAAAACAACAGTAGGTTTAGACAATATTAAATAGAAAATTTTGTATTTGAAATTACCAGGATCACGTTTACTTTACGCTATTTCTTATTTTGTGTAGCATGTGACAGTTAACGGGAAAGATATTTAGGTCTAGAACTGTAAAAAATGCAGTCAGAATAATACAAAAAATTAAATACCGTGAATGGGTAATGCGCTCGGTTGTACATTAAATTCAATAAGCTTAAGAACTTGATATAACAGAAAGGAAAATAGTAAATAAAAATAAAATTAAAAATATCGATGAAATTCCGCAAAAAGAAGTAAAATATTATCAAAAATTTTACGATATAATAGGCCAAATTCCTTTAAAAAGCCCTAAAAGTAGTGAGATAAAATCAGCCAAGTTCTTGTATAACTTTACTAAGAAAGTACAGATGATTGTGTTTATCTTTGTGCATAGATTTAATGAAAAATGTATCTCTCACTACATTGAACTTGGCCTTGATAAATTCTTATCTCTCTATCACTTTGCTATGTGAGATGGGTCATCTAAAAATTGCTATAATTTTCTCTTTGAATAATTGTTTATTAAAGAAATAAAATCGGAAAACTGATTAATATTGATAAATTTGATGGGGTGATTAATATTCCGTACGGGTAACTTTGTAAATCAACTTTGAAATATTTATATGCAAAAAAGTTTTTTCCCCATCAATCTATTTTACGGCTCACTCTGTTACAATGAGGGGTTCGTTTTGGATTATATAAAATCAGGTTATAAGTATTATCAGACGGCTTGCTATGTGGTTTATGCAAATTGTAACTGTAATTAAAAGACTTAAATGATTAGACTTGGCAGGTTCTGCCCTTTGTGCATTTATACGAGTGCGTTTAGTACACAAAAGGTCCAGAACGAGCGTGTATGCAGATCTTCGAAAAAAATTAAAATGTTAAATTTATCTCAAGTGTTATACGGGACGGTTTATCGTTTCTAGTCGCAATTTAAGTAATATTCCCTTTGGTAGTGTTTTAACGGGCGCTTTATACGAGAATCCACAGCACCCATGTGTCACAAGCTATATTTATTGGATACATAGTTCCCATACATAGTTCCTTTTCATATTTATGCCTTTCACTTGTAAGTTGAATTCATATCAATATTTGATTTCTTCGATCTGTTTGCAGCTTGTTTGATGTCAAGTACGAGCTATTTTATTCACGATCGTATTATTTTTTTAGACTCTGTCATTTAAATGAGAAGTTTACTTTTTTGAAAACTATGAACTTTTTAATACGGGTACTTATTAAGAGCATCAATTATAAAATGCACATAATTACTATTCTCAATACACTTGGATCTATAATTTTGGAGTAATTATTCCACGTAATCCATAAGGTAAATGTTGACTTAGGGTCCAGGCTATTTATTAACACGTTTAACTACATCATGAGATGATCACCTCTCTGCAGTTAAAAGGGTACATCGGTTAATGGATTTTGATGAGGATTTCAAGATGTGTTCAGTCTTTCAGTAATGTCAGTGAAATCGGAAGTATGTGAAAGTATTATAAATTAATAATTATAAATTATTCATTAGATAGTAATCGAAATAAGCTGCAGATATAAACGATACACATTTTTACAGTCGTTTGGCCTGAAACCAAAAATTGCATTGAAACTAAAATTAGCAATCCACTGGATGAATCACTTGAATGTTTGTTTGCCTACTTGTGCTGTAGTTGGAGAGAGCACTTTTAGTAGAGTACAAATTTATATAAAAGTGTTTTTGTGGTATAGGAAAATGTAAAATTTTACATTCTTAAATCTATTATTAGGGAATCTTTTGGGTAACCTTGCATTGTCATTGTGAATTTTGGGTTTATGCCGTAAATATTCTAAGTATAAAAAACGAATTCTACTATGAAAACAGTTTAAAATTTTAGAGTAATAAAAACATAATTTTTTTATTTACCAAGAAGATCATCATGTAAAAAAGAAAAACTTTAAATTATGGTACAAAAACCTTGCACTGTGAAAACGACTCGAAACGAGACCATTTTGTAAATGATTTTACGCATTAATATTGAGACCAAATCTGTTTATCATAATCAGTATTAAAAAGTATTAATTGACTTATAACTTCTATAGACAATAAATTTCTTATAATAATTTTATTTCACACGCTTCAAAAAAAATATCACTAAATTAATATTAGTTAACCTGTTTCATCATCAGGAAATTTTCAATATGGTTCACAATTAATCATAAGCTAGTCTAGTTTCCAAAACTTTTATTTATAATCTCTTATTTCGTTTATATATTTCACTCCAAAACTATCAGGCATTTAATTAACAAACTAATTCTTCCCATTAATTTTTTTATCATAATTCACAACATTAATATCATAATTCTTCACATTAAAATTTTATACTATTCTAGAAATCACTTCTAGAATAGTATAAAATTGAAACTTCTATTCAGTTAATAAAGCTATCGCTTTTTTCCAAGAAGTTTTGGAATATTACCATATAAACTACAATTCGTGAACCGAGTATTTCAGTTTTATTAGTTGCCTGCCTTTTTTTAAATCACATTTTTATCGTATCGCATGGGTTTGCGAGTACGTGACTAAATTTTAGGCAGTTTTGATCCATCTGATATGGTCAAATGTCTTCCAAACAAGATTTTGCTAATAAAAACTTATAAGAAATATGATGAGACTTTAGAACCTTAAACTAAATTATGTTTGAACTATATATCACTAATATTAATACAAAAATGTTGTTGCACCACATACATGCGAGATATTAGAAACAAAATTTAAAATTGCAAAATATGTACGAAAAGAAACTAATCAATATAGGTGGAAAGCTAGCAAAAAATAATAATAAATTAATAATTAACTTAAGTGTGTCTATATAGAAAAATTATCTACTTTTGTTTGCTGTGGACCTTACTAAGTCTGTACATTTTCTACTAAATACTGTAATAAGCGATGGGCGTATTTATAAGCATGCATTAATGTATGATTTGATTTAATTTTATTCGTACAAATAAATGCAGGTATTTTTTATATTCGCACGTTTTGTGAATTATCATAAATGTTCCATTAATGCATTCCTCAATATTTTTGTAGCATTTTCGTTTAGTTTTGCATAATATGTGGGAAACATATGGCTGAATATTTTGAAAAATACATTTAAAGCAAACAATTATAGAAATATGGTATGACTTTTGATGATCGTTAGATTTTATTTTATTTTTATATAAAGAAACATATTTATACCTTTATTGCATTAATTGGAATAAGTTAGAAAGAAATCGTATTATTTATATACATGCACCCCCCCCAACACACATATTTTTTCTTTATAATATTAGTAGGGTACCTTAGGCATTTGATGAGTATCTCGTTTTCATTCGTTTTATATTTCAAATTAAGATTTCTTCTTTTATCAATACAAAAATAAAACTGTTAATATTGTAATTAGTTCCATGTTACTGTTTTAGATATTCATTTTCAATGAAAGGAAATTACTGCTACTAAAATAATTTTATGTGATCCAATATCATGTAAAAGCGAACAAATTAATTTGGATTGAAAGACATCAAAGTCATTAAAAATAAGTATCAAACATTAATCCGTCGCTATACATCCGGTCTACGGTAATAAATAAGCGGGAAAGCACAAAAGTCTCACTCACTTCTTGATGTTGTTCATGGAAAATATGTTTTAGCTATGTAAAAGCTGCTGCGAAAGCACAGAAATTTGACAATTCATAATTTTTCCCACTTTAATTTATGAACACTTTATAAATGAAAAATAAATTTTGAATTTAAAGCACTTAATTATATAAAAACATACGACGTTCAATAAAAAATATAACAATAAATCAAATAAAGACATTTTAATAATAATGGAAGTATTATTTGAATATTAAACATTAAACTTCGAGGATAAGTAAAAGAGAACGTAATTAAATATGGTGATTAGGGAGAAAAAATTATATCATAGGATACGTGCAAGGAGGGAACTAATTACTGGGCTGAGTTAAATTCATAGAATGTATATCATCGCTATATATACCGCTTACTCATACTTATTTAGACATTATCCATAATTATGAAACAAGAGTACAGTTCCTTACAACGGATATGCGCATTCGAGATATTTCATATAATACGTAATTGTCCCACATAAAAGTTCACATTAACCTCTTGAGAAATACAATAAAAAGTTGGCGCATATCTGCCGACATCTCAGAGAGCTCGTGTTATGCATATAGCGTTGAAATCTGATGTCACAATTCACATATTACTTATGTTCAGACGTCGTAGGTTCCATTTTAGTGAAAAATAATAGTAACTGGATTCAATTACGATCGGAAAAAACAAGACCAACTTTATGTAAACTAGTATACGTTTTCGAGTTGTCAAGAATCTGCTAGACAGTCTGACAGTAGCCACACACACATGGACAAAATAACCCGTCAATAGTAAAAAATATCATAAAACGACTCGGCTGTGACATATTGTTGTCAGAATGCCAAAAGTCATTTCAAAATAATTCAATCATTAATTATAATAACGCAACAAAATAATAATATGAACACTTCGTAATATACGTCTAAGTTTTGTACAAAATACTTGTAAACTATCGAACTGGTAATCGCTTGGAACGGTTATAGATGGAAACGATGTGATTGAAAAAAAACGGAATGCACCCAATAAAATATTAATGTTTGTTGGTAAGCGCCGTACGGTTAACAGGATGAACTTAAATGTTTTATCCACTTTTTAATTAGATTTTATGAGTTCAGTTAGAAATTAATATATTTTTTTTCAAACCTTGCTCGCATATTAAGACCTTTTAAAAGGTATATTTGATGTATATCCGTTTACTGTTATATGGTCCCAAAAAATTATCTCCTTTACAATATTATAGTGATAATGGGATCTCATGCACAAACTTGATATTTCAGTTAAATACTGATGTGTAGGAACTGCTCATCAATGTTGGGTTAATTTTTGAAATACTATGAAAACTATTTGAAAATCTTTTGAGTTTATATACCTATGTTAATTTTTCTGTTATTTAAATGCTTTATAAACGTTTATCTACGAGAATGCACTTCTGAAATGAATTTTGTAAAAAAGCGCACAAAAGATGTTGCAAACGTATATAATAAAAAGCAGAAGCATATTTTTATATTTTTTCTTAATTTTCGCATTAATAAATACTATATGTAAAAAAATGTTACAAGTGATTTAAGCTCAGTCTCTCATGTTTACATGTTTTGATCATATGTCAGTAATGATATTGTTATGGTAACTACCAACTGTACTTGACTGTTTTTTTAGACTTCAAAAATAATTCGAAAGATATTTGTTTGTACGTGTGAAATAAATTTAACCGATATGCTTTTTTTGTTTTTATCCGTTGCACACTGCTTAGTTAGAAAAAGATGTACACCTTATATAAAATTAATCTATTACATTTTACTTTTAAAAAAGAATTTAAAAGTAACCAAGCAATTGTAGTGAATTCCTTTTTCTTCACGCAATCTTTCCGTCATTGGCGCAGCGTTCATATGCAATTTTCCACCCTTTATGCGTACTATTCCACAATCGGCGCACCATTTTTAGATTTAAAAATAATTCCGTTATCTTCAACGGAATTTTTTTCCTCATGGAAATACATATATATATATACATATATATATATATATATATATATATATATACATATATATATATATATATATATATATGTATATATATATATATATGTATATATATATATATATGATTGAGCATTTATTTTAATGACGTTATACATATTACACAGCAATACCAAATTAAGATCCACATGTTGAAATCTTACGAGTCAGTGCGAGTATATTGCTTTTTAATAGCAACTCATTACATACCAACATCAAAATGTTCATGTATTAAATTTACGCAATAATAAATAGAGTAATTTAAATACACCCACTTAAACCAAATTTAACGACATGTGACAAGGTAAACTTAACCATTTAATAGCATAACTATTTTACTTTCCATCATTTCACCTGTGGAGTACACAGGTTACTTTATTATTTCGGTTACGCGGGAATATTTTTCTTTATGTTTATGAATATAAAAACATATGTAATTTTCAAGAAATGCCCTAAAATGAAGGTATTATATAATAATACGAACTTATAAGTAACAATTTAAAATTTTTAAGTTTCAATAATGTTTTATGTTCAATCAAAGGTCAGAAACGCTCTCAGAAACGATTAGTTGGAATACACATTCTGATGCATTAAATTAATTCATTTCTACACTTATGAACTACGAATAGAACTCGCACTACAAGGGTTTTATAGCATGAAATAAATTAATTATTTTATTGATTAAATAAACAAACAAGGCATTTCCACTACACTACTCACAAGTATTTTGCTCGAAATATGCATATTCTCAAATACTGTCAAATGTGGACACTTTTTCATATTTTCCCGTATGCTTAAATGGTTAAATAAGCTTCTAGAAACTCTATTACTTACATCATTACAGGTCCAATGGCATCTAAATTAGAATGGTAACCACAGTGTTTCAATCTCTAGCGATAGTTTATTTAGAATTCCTATCATCTACACACACACACACACACATATATATATATATATATATATATATATATATATATATATATATATATATATATGCATATATATATATATATATATATATATATATACAAATATATGTGAATATGTATATTTTTTTAAATTTGTTCATGTTATTGAAAATTAATTGAAACTCTACTCGTACATAAAAACTACATTAAATGTTAAACAGACGTAGAAACAAAAAGAAGAAAACTTTCCAGCGCTCTCGGTTAAACATTAATTCCGTTTCCAGACTTAATCTTAGAGTATTAATAAATAAAATTACGTAATAACAAAAGAAATAACATAATATAAAATATAATCTAATTATTACAACACAGAATTTTAGTTTTATCGCAGTACAAAGCTTCGAAATTAACTTATATGTCATGTCAACTTATATGTCAGTCATTTTACGGATGATTGCAGGATTTCGTTTTCTTTCGAATTTTATACGAATACATTTTTTACTTTACCTAACGATCTACTCTTTTAGGAATAAGATCAACTCATATTAAGATCTCCATAGCTTCTAATAAATAATTCCGAAGACCGCGGACCGATTTTGAAAGTTTGCACTAAATAATTTTAACAAGATTTCTACTAACAGCATTATTTATTATATATTTATAGACACCGATACGCGTAAGTTAGTATCAATGTGTTTTATTATTCTTATGCTTTGTAATGCCATACTTTTTAGCGAATTTGTTTATATACAAGTGAGATGAAGACATAACGTTTTCTATTATTTGTTCTTTTTTGTGTCAGCTATCGTTATTCTTCGTACTTACCTGTATCTAAAATAATATTGCACAGACTTTTATTTTTCTGTAAATAACCCAAGAACACAGTGTAATATGTTACATAGAAAGGTATTAGAGCTGCACAAAGTTATTCAGTATAAAAGCTAATACACAAGCAAGCAGGATTCATTAAGAATTTTTAGGATTACTGTAAACAGAGGATATAATTTAATCGAGTTGCCCTTTATCAAAAATATCACATGCTTTTAGGTTAATTAGTATTAAAGAGGGTTATTTGAACCTTACGTTAATATAATAAGAGCTTTTAAAGTAAACAAATTTTGAAATTTCCATATAATTGTAACGTAGAAAAAATTCATTTCTTCCTATATATGCGGCTTCGTCTCATCAACTTTTTATAAATGAACTAATAGCTTCAAAACACATTTCCGAATGTCTCATATACAATATAACTTAAGAATTGGCTCATTTGAAGATACTTACAAAAATGATTAAAATAATAAAATAAGAAAAAAATTATTGGCAATAAAGAAATTAATCTTAAATTTATTTCTGTTTTGAAATAATTAAAATTAAAATATTTTAAATTTAAAATGCTTAAATTTAAATTTTTAATTTAATTAAATTTAAAATTAATTTCAAAATGAAATTTTGTTATGCTAAAAATTTATTCTTTTTCATTTCATCAGACAATCTAAATAAAGAGAGAGATAGAGAGAAATCTAAATATTAAATCACGTTTAAAGTTGAAAAAATAATGTAAGGAACTTCGTTTCTGACGGGGGTCCCCCAACCGCACAATTTTTTTTAATTTCTGGTTTTGAACCTACCTATGACAAGGGAATTTTACATACATAATTTATTTTATTTATACTTAACAATAGCCATCAAACGACCGATAGAAATCAAATGCCCCCTCCTTGTATTAATAACATCTTCCTATCGAAGTGAATCGAAAGCAGGCTGTAAAAACTGTATCACATATCGGAAAACCCTCGCATCGAGACCTTGAATAACGTGGGTAGCAAATCTGGATTCGCGTATTCTTTTGTGTTTATTGAGGCTATTAATTAAGTTTATACTTAAATACCAATAAAGCGACATTTAGGCTGATAATTGTTAAGAAATATTATCTAATCAATAGGTAATTATAACAACAGACTGGCTTGAAATTAGGTAATGACAAAAAAATTATCTTTCCATTTTGAATATATGCTTTTATAAAAGGTGTCGCAGTAAGCTATAGAATTCAATACTTTTTCGTTACGTTAACTAACTTTCTTTCAATTGCCCTTTACAAAATACGATGTTTACAACCAAATGAAACTAATTTTACTAAAATGTTAATGGGCGTTTTTGCATTTTTTTTCGGTCGGTATAATTATTATATTTATGAAAAATGGGAAATAAAGAAAATGACCGAGAATCGGTTAAGAAATATATTGAGTGGAAGGTAATTTATTTGAAAATAATATTTTCATAATTTAATGATTTAATAAGATGTCATAGATTTAATAAGATATATTTCTAATTATTGATAATTTAATAAGATGTCATAGGTACATTTAAGTATCTATGACTGTTGCTACAATTTAAAAAAAAATATCTATTTACATCACGACATAAAAGTTGAGGGCAGTCTATTATTAGAATTTTCAATTGCAAATTATCCCTAATTTCTTGTTATATTCTACGTTTTGTCGAATGAAATAGGAATCAACTACCACTGATGTTTATTTATTAGCCTTACCTAAGCTATTAGAAGAACAATTTTTTTTCATTAAATTTACTGATTTACTGTTCCTGATTTAAGTAATTAACATATAACAATGTTTACGGCTTTAAATAAAATTAACTTGAATTTCAATAATTTTCATCTAAATGAAACTATCTTGATTTTTCTTAGATCAAGTCCTAATTATTATACATTATATAAACTTTAGTTTTTGGTACACCGTATATAAAAAAAATCTGTGCAACTTACAAAATAAAGGTTTAATATTTTAATGAGATATGCTGGAACTGAAATTGTCTCGATTTCAACTGAATATGGGCAAACGGCAATGTAGAAGAAAATATAATAAAACAAGTCAGTGAGGATATAAAGATGAATAAACGCACGGCTTATTTTGATATTCTTTTGGATATTTGTACTTTACAGATCGATTTGTTGAGAAAAGTTAGTGACTCGAGGTACCGTAAAGATGTGCAAGAAGTTGTTGTCAAAATTGAAAAGTGATAAAAAATTAAAAGGACTGGAATAAAAGGAGGAGGAGATCAAGTATTTTTAGTTACTAATAAGAAATTATGCAGGGGCAAATAGAAAGTCAAAAGTATTTGAAGATTTTTTTCATTAACCATAATCGTCAAAATGCTGGTTGTTACTATTTTATATTATATATATTATTGTTTGGTTGTTTCGGTTATTCGCAAACAAAGCAACGATTTACGGTAAACTGTCCAGAATGTTTTAAAAATATATGACTCATTTCCAACAACTATTACCGCTTTGCTAATACCAACATCAATTTCGTAAATAAATTTGCTTAGTGGAAAGGCTGAAAAAATGTCTTATAAAAACTCTTATAAAACTTTATAAACGCGTTTAGTCTTAACAAGTGATCTCTTATAAATAGTGAACTCTTATAAATGCTTTTAGCATAAACAAAAATCTTTCAAAAGTTTGGCAACCTGTAACTTGCAAATAAGACAATGAAGAAATTTTTCGTCAAGATATCTGCTAGGACATTCTTGCCTGCTTATGTAAATCGATGTAATGTCTGATTTTACAAATGTTCTTTTCCACCTTGTCTGTGATTTCTATCAATTTAAGTACATGAGTAGACGTCAATTAAATCTTTATAAGATGCTGCAAAAGCCATACCATATTTAGGTAAGAAAAAACTTGATTCTATGGTATTCATAATAATTAATTCTGTCCCATAAAAAATTATTGCACCATTCTGTATAATAACATAATATATATATATATATATATATATATATATATATATATATATATATATATATATATATATACATATATATATATATATGTATATATATATATATATATATATATATATATATCTAAACAGTTATTTCGATAAAATTATGACGTACAAAATAGTAATGCCAATAGAGTTAATGTTTCATTATTCTTTTAATGTATTGGATTGCTTCAATATTGAAAACCCTTCGTCATTAACTTTTTCTTATTTTAATGACTATTATAGCTTTATAAATTATTGAAATCCAATGCCTACCTGCTTCCACTTTTCTATTTATTTGTATCACATACCTCACATATGTTATGTCGTCAATGCTTTGAATTTCTATTTGATTACTACTTTCGTTCTCGAACTAACTCACTGATATAACCGGCATGTATCAAGAAATTTCGAGAGGTACGACTTTACTTATTAAATTTTAGGTTTATCCTTTTATTTTACATTGTTTTTTTTTCATAATTATTAACCCCGTAAATTCTAAATATATTCGTATAATAAATTTAAATAATACATAAAAGAGAATGAATCAAGTTATATAAATGTGAACATGATATCTATAATAACGTGTTATAACTTTAGTAACTTCCTTTCAAATAAAACGTTCCCTGGACAGCCATATTTCAGCAGCGATACCGTATTTCAAAAGCTTAAACGACTTTTAATGGTTTTCAATACGATAAATTCATATTATATGGGTTAAAACAGCATAAATATGACCTAAATTGAGCCTTACTTCTTTCAGATTATGTAATTATTGCTGTATTTTTGTAACAATATATGCATTTAAAATTCAAATTCACGATAATAATTTACTGTTGGGGTTAGTTAAGCTAGGGTTAGCATTATTTATAAAAATGGAATTGTATATAAAATTTGATCCCAAAATTAGTATAGTTCAAAATCTAAGTAAGTTAAACCCTACAAGGTACCTAAAATCAGAATTGTTTATAGCTTTGTCCCCTCCTTATGATTAGCATTCTGTTATGTTCACCTTAAAATATGCCTATTATATTTAAATTTGTCGTTGCTTATAATAGGTAAATATCTCTTTAAAATTATAATTATTTTTTATAATTTTAGCATATAAAAAGTCAGATTCTAATTATTTTGAAGGGGTTCAAATTTTAACATTTTTTAAAATAAATATGTATGTGGAATACGGTTATCATAATATAAAGTTAGTATACCCAGTGGTATTTAGTAGCCTTCTAGTTGAATTAGATAATTATTGAAATCAATACTAGAGAAATATTATACCACAAATAATTCAGATTTAAAATAGGTTTGCTTGTGATACGTGAATGCGAAACTGTGTTGGCAGGTTCTGCTGCAAGTGAGAGCTACAGCGCGTATATACTTTAGAAGTCATTGTATCGATTTGGGTGACATTTTGTATTTAAAAGTAATTTTACAAATCAATGTTATGGGAATTCCGTGATATATACTCTAATGTTTCAATGGTAAAAAGAAAGAAAAGTAAGTGTTAAACATATTAAATTTTATGGGATTTTTATATCGATTTAATTTATGAAAAGTATCTTTATTATTTTGTTATTAAAATTTATCATATTTTATATAACAAAATAATAAAACTGGAATTCCTCAAAAAGCATACAATTACATTTATTAGATTTTAATGCAAAATTTCTACATACGGCTGACTTATTGCTACTAGACCAACTTTTTTGTAAATTTTTAGAAATAAATAAACTTTTTTAAGTTGAAAATAAATTCAAAAAGTAACAATGAGGGAAGAAAAAGACAAGAATGAGGCACGAACAGCATGTGAAGATAAAGAAAGTTATGGGGCTTAAGTCAGGAAAAATATAAGTTTTTCTAGATTCTGGCTTCTTTAGAAAGGGCATATAGAGTATGATTTTTTATGACAGAACTGAAAATAATACCGTAAATTAATAGCCTAAACAATAAGTAAATTTTCCTATGAGGATAAAAAGTATTGACGCAGGAGAAGCGTATTTTTTTTACGTTTATGGGCAGAAATCTTCGTGAATTTGGTAGCGATGTAAAAAGGTCTAAGTTGATTGCTGAAAATATTATAATATAAAAAAGAATATGAAGATTGCGCTATTAAGAATCGCTTTTCATTTGAATTAAGACATGTATGTATATATATACATATATATATATATATATATATATATATATATATATATATGTATATATATATATATATGTTTATATATATATATATATATATATATATATATATACTCAGAACTATAATAATATTTTTTGAGACCAAGTGTCTAAGAAACACCTAGATTTTGAAGGTTTTCTAGTTTGTTAAATTGGTTATTGGTTATTAAGGTTTGGATAGCATAAATCTTCATATTCAAATAAAGGTATTCAAAAAGTTTAGCATAAGTGGGTTTTTCTTTGGAAGATAATTAAACTTTATAGCTATTTTAAAAAGCGCATCTTACCGAAGAATGGTCCACCTGGTTTTCCATTTCATTTTCATTAATTTTTAAACAAAATAAAACATTAGCAAATTCATTTCAGCTGACATATTTTTAACATTTGTTTGCATCATTTACATTTATAACAAAAAAATGATATTGGTTTTACCACACAACTTCTATCTATCACTCTCATCTTTATCTACTCATGATCTTTACATGCGAGTGGCCTCAGAGAAATCGGATCGCATCGATATACTGTTATAATTAGGACAAATTATGTTACATCAAAATGTTTAATGTTTTCTTTTTTATCTTGATTTTTTTATTAATCTTATTAATACATTTCTTTTGATATATAAATATTTTCCTAACCGTAGGTTTTCAAAGACCGTGGATTTTTCTTTTAATGTATATGATCATCGGGCTGTACATATTAAAAAGACATTGATAAAGGTTTTTTTTTTAATATAATACCTGAAATTCCCATATTTTTTCTAAATACAGGTTTACACAGTTATACATTCACACCAGGTTCGAGATGGAGGTACAATGAAGACTTTGTTTTTGGAAGCTATCTTACGTTTATTTAGAATATATTTTATCAGTAATGGATAGAATTTTTTTTGAGCAATTATTTCAGAATAAAAATGACTGTTGTTAAACCACTTGGATATTTCAGGAAATTGGAGTTCTCCTTGCCAGGTATAAAAAAATAGTCTTCCATATAAAACATTAAAATTGTTTTGAATTTATATTTATAATACTCAGTATAATATTTGAAACACATTTTAAAAAACATCTAAATGTATTCCAAAATATTGCTAGTATAGTAATTAAGTATCTAAACATGATTGGTATTATATTTATAACTAAATATTCTTGTTGTTTGAAAGGATGTTTTAAATTCAGCAGCAATTATACTTGCAAATTCATTTCACATCTGAACAAAATTGTGTCAAACAACATGCATTTTTTAATAAAATAACCTCTTTAATTGAGAATATAACGTGAGAATAGAAGGGTTAGGTTATAAAACGACACCTGAAATTATTTAAGTAAAAAATAAAAAGCTTTAGGTAACCAAAAGACAAACGCAAATTTTCCAATGATTTAAGCCAGTTCCTCAATTTTGTCACCTTTAAAACATTGTTGAAATTTATCAAAACTCTCATTGAACCTGAACAATAACATGATTGAAGTAAACATTCTTATTTTTAAATAAACCAAATGCATTACAATGAAATGGTCCATAATATTTTACAAATTTGCTTTCATTCGTAAAGAAAAACCAAGTTAAGCTCAAATAAATTATACACTTTAACAAAATAAAATTGTTAATTGGACAAAGTTAGACTGAAAGTAATTAAAATTCCTTAATACACATATGTACATGGTAAATGTTTATGTAACATAATCATTTATATGTCTTCGAAGTTTTATAGTTCCGAACCAGAAAAGTTATGATCCTGTTAATTTACACAGCATCCCTATCCATAATACTATATTATTATTCAATGTGACGTAAACAATATAAATTCCGCCGTTATGAAAAATAGGCATGTTCTTCACCATGTCATGTATTTTTTGTATGTTTTTGTACTCGACAGCATGAGGTGCGTAATGCTGAATTTATCCGTTTAATGATGTGTTCGAAAACTGAATTATTTTATTAGGAATTTTTGTATTAAAATATTGTATTAAACTGATAAAGAACATTAATTGTATAAATGTTGTCAAACTTTTTTATTAAATTGATAAAAAGCATTCGTTGTATAAAACTTGGCAAACATGGATTACCAAACGCGCCAGAGATGTTCAGAAAAACACCGACAACGTACTTATTTGGTAACGCGTCTACCTAGACTAAAGCGGCAGAAGCAGAAACGGAACGACACTCCGTATCGGAAACCGTACTGATTTGAGAACTCCAGCGAATGAGACAATTGTGCTTATAAACTTTTCACCATAAATAGCTTCAGCAACTTTTCAAAGACTAGAAGGAACGTAATGTGTCTGAAGGACTTTGTATCGCTAGGCAATTTCCCGTTACTCTTTGGTATGATTTTAAGCCTTGCTATTTTCCAAATCTTCGTAAGGTACCCTCGCGCAGGCAAAGCGTCAGTGGAAGCGCAGCAACGTGTCGCAGGTGCTGCAATGCTTCAAACCGTCTTTCCTACTACTTTGTTATCAATCTTACGCCCAGAGCAAGTAGTGTCACTTACGAATCGGTATGAATATTACTTTATTGTGGCAGTAGTGTGCTAGAATTGATTTGATACATGTGCTAGAATATGATTTGATATATTTCATGCTATCTATACAGGGATACCCTGTATTAGAAGCTGAGTCTTATCGCACGTAATTTGAGATCTTACGAATTGCTGAATGCCTCATCAGCACATAAGTACAATTTAAGGCTCCATTATTCCATATCATAACCATATGGAGGAAATATTACATCTAAGGAAATTGTTTTTTTATTAATAATGTTAAGTAATTTACAAAATGCAACTAATATTTCCAAAATTGTAAAATTTAAAAAACTTTTACGACTGACTGGCTGTATATCAGATACTATTGATTTTACAAAGAAAATTTTCAATATCTCTTATGCACCGAATAGCATACTATAATGTTTTCTTCTTAGCCTCGTTCTCATATAATTACAATATGAATATCTGGAATTCTATATATATAAGGATTGAAATGCATTCCGTAATTGTTGACAATTATGTAATGCATTGTCACTATGCTCCTCATTGTTGAGCTCCAAGATGATTTTTAAAGAATGGTGTGTGGAAAATATTTCTAGTGGCCAAATACCAAATAAACAAAACAAAAATTAAACTTCTAAAAACCACATGAAAACATTGATTTTTCAAAGATAGATAACCTAGTCAGTCATTAGGTAAAAAAATGGAATATTCTACATACTGGTTTTTGATAAAAATCTTGTTGGTATTAAGATTCTCAACGATATCCTCTAGTATTGAATATATAGCACACATGAAGATAGGTCGTGGTAAAGAACTTAAAAAAAGTAGAAATAATACTATTTCACGTAGTTTTATTTAAATATGGATCCTCAAGCTCAAAATGACATAACTATTGATCATATCTACTTAGTGGAATTTTACTAACAGCGCTACTAATGTTATAACCTATATTCCTATATTCGATAGGGCCAAAGAAATTTATTTGGAAACTGGCGGGGTTCTTCGTAGCGCCCTTTTTTACCCCCTTTCTTGGGAGGATCCCGTTTAGCGTTTTATTCTGTTATTTAAAATAAGCACAATATATGGACAAACTACTACAAAGTGACCGTGGATAGGACATCACTATAAACAGAGATCAGTCTTACGTTTATCTAAGTTCTACGAATTTAATATTAAGTATGACCAATACACGATATGAAACCGACCAGAAACAACAGCGATGTGCTATGGAAGCTGAAGCCAATGTGCTTCGGCTTTTTGGTTTGTTCTTTTGTTTTTGTTTGCTTAAAAGGAAGAAAAAATAGGAAAAAATTGACCGGAACCGTTTTCGCTATTATAATTAACCCTGGATCCAGGATCTATCTACCTTGTAACTAGCTTAATTATAGTAAAATAAATAATTGTTTCTAGCTTTAACTAAAGAAGCACAAAAGACTAATTTAACAAAAATTTACGAATTAAAAAAAGTTATTATGTGTGAACGGAGTAATAAATAATAAATAGAAAGCATTTAGATTTAAATAGCCGAAAACAATTATTAATAACAATTGTCCGTACGCTGTGGTAGTAGGAAGTCCCTACGACTTTATTTAGTTAGTGGACTTTAAAATCATCACACGTTAAGGTCATCAAAGATTAAAATAGTATCTTCAACATACTGGATGTTCTTGTTCATTACGCCATTAATGTTTATATCAGCAGGGTTACCAGGAGTTACTAAATACATAAATGTGTTACTAAATATTGCTTCTGCTTATAACTGAAACAAATATGGCAATGAGTTACAACCTTGTCCAAATTATTTTTACGTTGACAAAAATACAATTTAAATTGTTTATTTATTTGCCATAGAAATACTAGGGCTGAAGTAGTTTTCTATTATGCTATCCAATATGTTTTATTAAACAGTATTTACTAAGTGACATCGCCTTACTGTTTCGACTATGCTATCCAATATGTTTTATTAAATAGTATTTACTAAGTGACATCGCCTTACTGTGTCAGTATTTACTGACATCGACTTACTGTTACTGACATCGACGTACATGTTTTATTAAACAATATTTACTAAGGACGTTAAAAAAGGGTTTGCGTTTTCATGAAACTCCTTCTTACAAAATATAACTTTTTTTTATAAAATACTAAAGAAAATGTCTCTTAAAAAGTATATGTTCTTCAGCGACACGATGAGTCTTATGATATGAATGGGTTCTTTAAAGTCAAATATTTACTTAGATTCTTTTTTCCAGACACTTCACCTAAGCTACCGTTATTTCGGCCGTTGAGATTATCGCCTTAGCATGCATTGTATATTTATAACGAATCGTTAGTAGGGATCAAAAACAGGTTCATAGAAGAAACGCATTTATAAACGACCCAGGTTAATCACTTTGTAGATATTAATGCGTTTCATATATTCAGTACTATATAAATATACGTGGTATATACATATAATACTGTGACAGTGAATATTATCTTACATAAAAATATGTCAATTAAAATACATCGCAAGTAGGGGTATATTTTATTGCTTGTTCGTCGAGTCTTTGTAACGAAATGTGACCCAGGTAAATAAATCTATTCAGTTCTATGAGACCCACCTGTATTACACATAAATTGCAAACGTGCCTGTCTAGACTCGTTCTTATTTAATATCGGCAATAACATTTTGAAGCAATATAACCAATCGAATTGCTTTAACACGTAAAACATATTGTGAGGCCTTTACAACTTATTTTTGTAAAAATAATATAACTCTATCCCATTATATTCTGCTATTTCATAGTTTAGTGTTTCAAAATGCTAAAAGTAATGTTTAAAAGGTTTAAAACTTATATGTTGTAAATATATAATTTTAGATAACTATATAGCTATTTTCAAAAATTAAGGTAACACGGATTCGAATAATTTCACTCGTTATTAAGTTATATTATAGTTTTTTGAAATAAAAAGATCTTCCGCTGAAAGATGATATCTTTTTTTTAAATATTCGTTGCAGTCAAAATTTGTCTTTTTTTCAAAAGTTATACGCATCTCCCTAGTCTGATCTGTACTTATATATATATATATATATATATATATATATATATATATATATATATATATAACAATTATTGAAATAATTGATTGCAAAGATATTTGCCTTATTAAATTTGGAACAAATGGCTAATGAAATAAAAATATCAAATTAAACAAAAGTAGCAGCAAAATTTAATACAAATCTTGGTAATATAGGATAATAAAAATATAAAAAGAATATCCGCGTGGGAATGAACATGCATGCGTGTCAATACATGACGTGCAATGTATTCAGAAACTCGGTTATTAAGAAAATATTACACATAAATTTTATTATATACATCCACATGTGCGGTTCCGACTAACAAGCAGCCTGTTTTGAATATTACGTGCCAGTGCAAGCGAGAATATCGAGTATCTTTTTTATGCAGTTAAGCGGAATATTAAGAGCTTGGGGAAATAATCTGACATGCGTATTCATTTTCAATACCTGATTTTGTCTAAGATTGAGCTCGGATTAATAAGTATATAGATAGTTCGTGGATGTATATACTTTGTCATTGTGCTTGTTGGAATTTGCAATAAATCAAAACCCATTATGGATGATATCAAGGTTAACAGAATATTCATGGTGAATTAAATTATATTAGGGTTAATAATTAAATTTAAATACAAAGTGAAAATATTCAAGGTGAATAATGTGAAATTAAGAAAACACCCAACAAATGAATTTACATGATACTCAAAATTTCCAAGAAAAAAATTTAAAATTCCCGTTGACACATCTTCTTAAGCTTTTTACAAATTTTCTGCGGCATTTTGTGTGAACTTTAAATGCAAAATGAGTACTTTAAATGTGAAATTAGTATGTACTAAAAGCGAGTACTTGTTTTAAAATCATATGTAGAATACGATGTAAGATAGTAGATATCCAGATAGCGAATACTGAATAAATTTTAAATCGCGACATGTCATTTTATTTACTTGGTAAACAAAGACGACAATACATGAAAAGGAAGTATATCGTGACGAAACGGACAATCATCGAGTGAGGCAGCGAAGTCTACGGAAGCCCCATTATTTTACTTCGAACCTCTATATGAAAAGCGGAAGAGAAAAATTCACTATCCTTACTTCAGCAAGATATCGCTATAAAACCTTAATAGAATTAATAACAGAATAACTCAATGCATAGCTCAATGACCTGAAATTCATATTAAACACAAAATTATGTACTAAATTTTGGCTTTATTATACCCTAATAATAGATACAAAACGTAATATGGTGTTTTTAATCTATTTTTGTATTATTTGAACAATACTTTAAAACTAAGAGTATTTTATTTATTTTTTTTTTTAATTTTTCTTGTTATGGATAAAATTTAAAAACAACATATTAACTTTCCTTTTGCGTAATTTCGCATAAAGTATATATTATTTCGAAGCAAGCCGGTACTTGCATAAATTCAAAATCCATAAATAAATAATTAGACGTATAACTTCACATCGTTTTTCCAATTTTGTTAATAGCAATGATTGCGTACTTTCGGGATTATTTTGAACAAATTTATGGACAGGCCTAAATATTTTGTTGGTTTTAAAAAATTAAAATTTTGTTCAAAAATATATTTTCAAATGGCAGAAATAAATAAGGAGTAAGTAAATGCAAGTATGTGAAATAAGAACCAATTACGCTGAATACCATAAAATAATAAACTGAATAACATAAAATTACCTACTGAATGTGGAATACAATTAAATGCGATTAGTTTTGTGAACATTTTAATAATATAAACAGCAATAATAACAATTTAATGTCACAAAATAAAATACAATCAGACAAGTAGTTCAATCCAATAATATGTAATTTTTGCTATTAGAGGGCAGTAAAATTTAAAAAAATGTTAGAAGTTATTTTGATTTGCATTAACAAAATAATGAAAAGGATAAGTATTGCTTGGAATACATTTTAATATTTTATTTGGTATTACATTTTTGTATACCATGTATTGACAACTTAGTTTATTTTATTATTTCTCAATACATTCACACCTATAACACCCGTAACTCTGTACAACTAATACCACATCTAATATATAAAATAATATTGCACACACATACGTCATCAACCAAAAACCGTAATCATTTCGAGATCAAAAGACTAAAACTGCGTGCTAACGGAAATGAGTCCTTTTGATCCGTATGTCACTTCCGTTGCCGGCATCATCCGGTCGGTTTTCCTTGACGAATGTCTCATTTAAGGACTCATTTCAGGGTTCTCTGAATTTCGCAGGGATTTAAAATTATCACGAATGTAAATGATTTCCTACGAAGACAATATCTAAGTTCGTGTATGGACTTGTGCTCAGGACGGTTAGTTCCCTTTTAGGTTAATTTAACGACTTTGGTAGAGTTAAGTTTACTTCTTAAAAAAAGAACGAAAATGATTACATAATGCATCTGGGTTAAACCTACATACCTGCTAGAAATTGTTCACTTCAAAAACAGTGAACGCGGAGCTAGTTCTTTGCGCATAATTCCTTTCATTAACCCTTTGAAATTTGGCGAACGATTCATATAATATGATATAATTATTTAAAATATTACGGAAAAAGAAATGAGATATTTTAATAAAAGAATTGGAATGTCTAGAGAAATGAAATTGGTTCATGCGTTTAATTAAAAAAAATTTATTTAATAAATCAAGCACAACATTATTAACACACAGTGATGTTTCCTAAATTTATAGAGATATTTAGCGTGAATAAATTTAGAAACGAAATGTTATATTTGAAAATACAGCTTATTATTGTGTTGACTAATATTTTTATAAATACTAAAGTATTTCTTTTTGCTGTTCCCACACTTTGTACTCTATTGAAACCTGTAACCAGATGACGCATTGTATTATATTACATAATTATAATTTGAAGAATTACTTTTACGTTAAATAACACCCTTCTTTAGTAAGTACACTAATAATTCTATTGATTGTACAAGAATAAATGCATGCTCCGCCTGCTGTTAAAAATAAATAATATTAGAACTACATAGTTGTTTTTAGTATGTTTTGTTATGACTGATTTCTATTAAAAAAGACTGGGATGCGGCATAATAGATATTCCGTATAAAACGGCACCCATACATATTTACATAAAAATAAATATTATAAATATAAAAAAGAGAAATTCAGTGACTCATTCATAAGGTATATATTGATATATATTGATTATATATATTGATTCGTAAAGAAATGTCCATATGTACACACACACGCCCGCACACACACGCCGCCGCCGACATAATTTATATTACAACGAAATATATTGAAATTTTGTTAAGAAGCAATGTCAACGTGTTTAAGAATTTAATATAATGTCTAAAAGCAAAATGTCTATTTAGCTCAGTTGTATTGATTCTTTTTCATATGATGTGACTAATTACCTTTGACTCTTTATACTGTAAAATGTTAAATTACATTTGATAAGACGACATTTCAGGAGAGTGCAGTGAACCGGACGCAGATAGATTCCATTGTTTTGAGTGAACATATTTATTTTAAATTTCAGTTTGGTGAATCCGGTGTGTTTTATTTTTGTTAAAAAAAATTTAAAAGGATTTTAACAAAGTATATGAGACTACTTACAAAGAAGTTTTTTTGGGCTAATGATAATGCAACGATATCGTATACAAATACTTTTATAGGCTCCAATAATGCTGCAACGAGCATAACATTAAGAGCTTTTTAGTAAGGGTCACATGTGAAATTTTTCAAACGTCGGATATCTATTAAATGTAAGAATGGATTCAATACATATGTGTCAAGGTATGAAACAAAAATCAGCATAGTTAATAATAAAGAAACGTGACGTTTCATTCAAAACCTTTATATGGTTAAAAAAAAGTTACTTATAATCGTAAACAAAGTATCTGCGACTACTTTATCTGAAAGTTAAGCCACGTATGTGTACCGGGTCCTATGAAGGTGAAATCTTGTTAGAGCACCTATATCTTGCATATTGATATTTTTTTTCAATCCGTCTTGAGGTAGGATTCAATGGTTCGTATTCGCTATGGTTTGAAGTCATAATATAAAGTTTTTTGATTTTTTTACTTTGTAGATAAATTTGTTTGAGAAAAAAAAATTATGTTTAAGTTTCTTCACAAACGGTATTTATCATTTGATTTTATAAACGTCTCTAAAAATATCTCAAATAATTGGCAATAAATGTTGCGAATATTTTCTCGTAAATATTACTAGAAATTTAATATCCCCTCTGTTGAGCTTATTTCGTAATTCGCAGAGATAAAACTTGTTGAAAAAAGATCGTTTGCAAAATTTACGATTTCCCTACATGTACCTTCATGCGACATAAGTAATATAAATTATAAATCATATTCTTTAATTAGTTAGGTTGATTTCTTTTAACTCATCGTAGTTTGCTGAATAACTAATGTTACGAAAACGTTTAACCTACGAGTACAAACTGTTGGAAAAGCAACGGAATATAATTCCATATCAATATCTTCGAACAATAAATTAGAGAAGTTCTGTGAGGGATTTGAACCGGGAGAACTGTTAAGTTTACTCTGAGCTCATATTTACTGAATCCAATAATTAATTCAATTACGGCTTACTTAATAACGGGCTAGCAGTCATGGCTTATTTGCAAATTAAACTAATATGTTTAACTTAAGTTATTATAAATCAATGTAATTATATACTTATGAGAATGTCTACGCCGTTTTCTATTACACAAATCATTTTCTATTATTGTTTTCTACTACGTTTTCCATTATTGGTTTAAATCACTTACTTATATTAGGGCAATGAAATAGGGATGAAAATCGTTTGCTCTATTTAAAAAGGTGAAATAAAAAAAATTTAAAAATATTGTTTTTTTATTTCCCACCTTATCTGTTTTACCCGTTCTACAACTCTACTATACTTTGGTTTTATTTGAATTACATATTTAGTAATAGCGAAATTAAAAAATTCATAAAAGCTGCAATACTATGTGATTTTTTTTTCATTTCGCTTTTTACTTTGTCACATCGACAATTATTTATTTAGTCAATAAATTTAAAATCTGAAAAAATCAGCCAAGGATGTAGAATAAAATGGGGTTTTTAATATCTCTTTGAATAAGAATATCTTTGCAGTAGTGAATTTAATTTAACTCAGTTTAAGTACCCAAGACTTATTGTTAAGATAAACGATAGAGGAAGGTTTTTGTTCAAAAATGTTGAGTCACTTTTAGTTGTCCTCGACCTTTATGTGATTATCTGTAGGTGAAATATTTGTCTCATTATCCACATTTGTTGTGTGGTAATACGTTTATAAAATGTTTCTTTGATATGATTAATTTTATTTCTCTGTAACTTGCTCCTATGCTAATACACTTTAACAGGAATCGCATCCTGTGACATGTACGATTAAAAGATTCTACTTCGAGTTAAAATATTATATCCGGCCCTTTATTCATACATAGCATAAGCAGAAAGTTGAGGTTGAATTTATTATATCATATTTCCATTTTTCAATTTCTTGAAAATTTTCAAATGATTTCAAATAAAATATTATTCCATAAAAAGATTGTAGTTTGGAAAGCTGCCTTAAGTGACAAAATTAAAGTAATTTATAAAAAAAAGTAAAGAAAAGTTTGCAATTTATACTGAAAATGAGATGAATAAATAAATAATTAAGCACTGACATATGGGAGTGAATTGAAAATTCATCATCGATTTTTAGATCATATTGCCTTTGGTTCCAAGTGTATACTTTTTAATGGTTGGCAAGTGACAAATTGTTTTAATATGTTTAAAATTGAATAATGCATCGTTAGTAATTACCTGATGAAAAAATAATTAATATCAAAGTAGATCAATGAAGACTCGGTGGTGACGTTAGAAGAATCTACTTCACCATGTTTGATGGTTAAAAGTGATCGACAAGGAATTGAAGGTGACTCCTACCAGATCGCCACCAATTGTGATTACGGAAGAAAAAAATGTAGGAAGTACAACCATAATAGGTTGTTTACCTACCAAAAGTACTACCATGGACTTCATTTACTATTGTTTTTTACCTCTTGCCAGTTCCATGACGAAAAAACCGACCAGGAATCTTAATATAAATTGTATTTAATTAAAACCAAGTGGCCCTCATACATTCCTGGAACCCATTACTGAAATCCGTAACTTTGGATGATAACTACAGCCGTCTCCCTATATATTCACCTAAGCAGGCACCGTTTACCTTTAATTTCTCCTCAGTTTATAAAAAATGAATTGGTCAGAAATTCATATCAAACGAAGATGCTCAAGTTGCAGTCATTGTATATGGTGACGGTCTTCAGGAAACATTTTTTTAAAAGTGGTGTGGTGTGCTTTAGAAATCAGTTCATCTAGCCCTAGTGTCTACGCATATTATACTAATGACCATTATTAGCAGAGCAATTTGAATAGGAATGGGGTCAAATTACTCAAAGTAGGTAAGGGTCTAACAATTATGAATATATGCTCAATATTATATTAGAGGTCAAAATCATAAATTATATCAAATATGCCCAAAACTAAGTATTAAAACCACATTACGCCCGTTACCAAATATGAAGATTAATTATCTTTAAAACTGGTTTCCTCTTTTCATAATATTTTACCTGAAATTTTTTAAAATTCTACATAAAGTGGCTATGTTCTGATGGTAACATATGGCTTATATTGGTGGTTATTTTTTTTATATTGTGCTTCAAGTAGATTAAAAATTATAAAATAATATTACTTCTTTTATTTTTTAATTTCTAATTTTTTGTCTTACTAATTTCTTGTCTCAATTATTTATGTCTCATTTGTTTACTAATTTTCTTGTCTCATTTATTACTTCCCTGCTTCTGATGTTAATTGGTCTTAGGTATTTTAGTTTACATAAAAAAAGTTTGACCAAACAGTTTTGTTTTAACAATACATTTAATAGTCGTATTTATACCAAAGATCGAATATAAGTATTAATATAATTGGCCCATATTAAAATCAGCAAGGAAATTTTTTCTAAAATGTTGAGGCCATAAAACATTTACTTGCAAAATCGACATCCATTAACGACGACGACCATTAACGCTTCTTTGGTTATTGGCGATTTATCAACGACCATTTTTTTTTCTTTTTCCATATCTTCGTACTCCTTGAATCCATTTCAAATAAATCAAATTATCATTACATATGTTTTTATAAATCTACCCTATCAAACTTATAATTTACCCTATCAGAACGTATATTTTAAAGATACATTTATAAAATCGATATTTGCAAATATTTTCATAAGCCCTATTCTTGCACATATCCCAGCATAGCCGGTGAAATTATTCAATTTATGACTAGACAAAAGTACTGAAAAAAATTTATACATATAAATTTTTTGCATAATATTACACCATCTATGGTGAAAGTATAATATAAATCATATTGTGTTTTTTTGGATGAACACTTTGCATTCATATCCTTATTGGAATACCGATATATAGGTAGTTATATCTTTTGATAGTCAGAAAAATAAGTTGAGAAGATTTTCTTAAAATATTGAACGTATTTAAAAATAATCGTTCATATAAAACAGAACAAATCTCTATTCCTTAATATAATACAGAACTACTGAAATCTAAGTCATTGACTATCATGCCCTCTTTATTATTGTGTGCGATATACGCATATAATATATTTGTCAGCATAGAGGAGCTTGCATAAATATACGCTTGAAAAGTTACGGTCAATTTTATTATTTGTTTTAATCTTCATATTTTGACTTTAGTTTCGTTTCATTTATTTTCAGATAGTAAGAAAAATCGCATTCAAAGAGTCGACGTCTATTTTTAACGATCCTCAGTTTTACACCAAGTAAAAATTTTACCAAATAATTTAAAAAGAAACATGTAAATATATTAATTGTAGTATGATTATAATATTTTAAAATTCTACTTTAAAACAAATACGACTAAAGCTAATTATTATATAACAATTAAAGGTAATTAAACAGTTTTGTTTTTCAGTCAAAAAATAATTTATAATGATAGTGTACTTGGTATAAAAATTGCGAATGTAAATTTACGGCATCCCTTTTCTTATAAATTATTCAAAATCAAAAATAGGTTTCATGTCTTTATTTTTGTAATGCAAATCTCTGTAGTGTAGAAATATAATTATATAGTGCATTCCATAATATTTTTTATAATGAAACGTAGTTAGATAAAATTTTAAATTACATAAAAGATAAATTTCAAAAGTAACGAAGTCTATGTTAGAAAAATGTAATTATTTGTAAGCAAACAAAAATATATTTAATACATTGATACATAAATTTGGGTTATACCCATATGTTCTAGTTTCTGTTCCAGTCTAACAGGTTCCGAGGTAAATAAGTTTATTAATCATTTAAATTTCCATTAGAAAACTCAGTAAAATTTCTGACCTATATCAATATATGTACAAATATGATGCTTAATGATTAAGTAATGAAAGGGATAATTAAAATATTGGTCAAGTGTATATGTGAATTTTGTTAGAAATATTTATTATATTACGAAGGAATTAAGCTTCTCAAAAACTGTTAATTTCTAATGAAAAAATAAATGTTTAAGCCATTGCTGATAAACAAACTTTCGTCAGAAAGAAAGCGATAAAATTAGAAATTGCATTGCGCTTGCAATCGTCAGTAAACGCGAATTTACATATGGACACTAATTTTATTTTGCATTACGGTATTATAAGTTATACAGGATGTATCAAAATATGGATAGTAATTTTGAAATTATCACTTGGCTCGTACTTGAATGCCAAATATAACGCATAAGTGTTTGAGTGCGTAAGTTTATTTTTTATTAACAATTACTGACTAGAGTTTATTAAGTTATTTCTCGTTAACTGTTAAAATAGTGAAAACAAACTAAACAGAGTAGTTGCTCCATCTTCGTCGATCTATGGCATGGGGTGTAAAACATTTGACTCCATCACTATAATTCCTTTCCCCGCTCGATGACATCAAAATTGTGACGTCTAATTGTTTGGGATCCTCATCTTAAAATAAATCAAGAGTCAAATAAATAAATAAATAACGTTATGGGTATTACACTCCTAGCTCACAAGTAGTTCGATGATTTTAAAATGTAATCACAAAATTTCTAAAAAATGTAAACTAAAAAGTGTTCTTCTCAAAACTATCAATATTATGAGGAGAATAAAAACGTTAAATTAATAAAACGTTAAAGTTACTTGAAATATTATTTTGATATTTATTCAAAATATTATTACCATAAAATTAGTCCGCCTAGGGATACACAGTCAAAAGCTATCTTCAACACGAGGATTATGCTTATGTATTTAGAGTACTGATGCCATAGATCCGAAAGAATATTTAAAAATGGATCTAAAATAATAGTAATGATTGATTCTACATATTAAATGTATGTACAAAAAGCTCAAAATATAAAGGAAATTTAAAATAATCTAGTACGTGCCTTAGACTAACACCTAAGTTTATTTTGAAATTTATATACTAAAACTATTGCCGAATGTAAAAATAAATAGGATTATGTTGGTAAAAAAATTATCCCTGCGCACAAACTTCAAAATATTTGATTTACATTGGAAAACGAGTGGCTCTTAATGATGTTTTTTTGCTGGTAGATCACCTGATTCAAGTGCAATGGCCTTACAGGTCAATACTTCCGTTATGAATATAAGTGCTGAATCCGCCAAGAAATACACTTAAAAAGAATGAGCAAAAATGAGAAAAAAGCTATTTTATTTAAAAGGAAATTAAAATTTTAATTCTCAGACAACACCTCGTTTTTAATGTTGCAAGACGTAAGTACGTAGTGCAAATAAAAGTTAAACCAGAAGAATAACTAAAGACATCAAGAAAACTTGAGCTCTGCTGCCGAATTTACAGCCTTAATAAATAAAAACGACACCTAGTATATACGCTCTGGTACTTTCATGCACGACACCAAACATAAATACTTCTTACATGAAGAAAGAAATAGCCTCCGCAATTCGGCATTAAAACTAACAACACCTCTCAAAGTAATAAAAGAGCAAACAAAAAACCTTTCCAAGTAAAAGGTTCTAGTCAAACAATTTTTGATGTCTACACCAATAAAAGTAAGAAAATTTTACTTATTATAAAAGATAATACATGTAAAATACAATATATATATGTATCTAAGTGTCAAAAATAGCTTTAAAAAAAGTTCAATTACATAAATACTTTAATCATAAACAAAAGAATGAAATTGAACATTAATTAACGAACTTAATTAACTATATGTGCTAGCTAAACGTGTCCAATCATTATGTATACATAATTGAGATATATAAAAAGGAAAATTATATCTAGTCCACGACATGTACTGGTATATAAATACAATAAGACTTACATATCCAACGTTGATGACATTGATATTTTCTTGTTGTCTCAATGTTTAGGTTTTCTCAAATTTGATAACTTAAAGTTACAGAAAAAACTAAAGACCTGTAATTACTCAAGAGGTACAGCTAGTTGCCTTGTAAAGGCAAACATACATGGTCTCTCAAATTTAAAGTATCAATCGCACAAAAACACTTGAAATGTATTTGGATGTTAGTGGTATAATGGAAAATATCACTATGTGGGGCTGAAATTATTTTGATAGTCATGCACGATTATTCAAAAAGGGAGTTTACTATTTCTTATACAAAAATCGGATTCAGTCCTTATAAAATCCACTGTAAAATGTATCTTTATCTCGGTGACTTTGGTAGAATCCAAATGTGTCAATTACTTAAATTTCACATTTGCGACTATTTCAGTAGTATTTCAGAGCCCACAGATATCGCCGTAGACTGTAATCCTAAGCTGGAAGACGCATGAGAGAATGAGTTTCATCAAATCAATGATATTCTCACTTATCTCATACATACCCTCAAACATAACCTTAAGACCAAATCCAACAAACGCATTCCAAAACGATAAAAATGTGGGTACTTGTTCTAGTAAATTTGGGTACTTGTTCTAGTAATAAAATTTTATTTGATTTTATATATTTAAATTAGAAACAAACAATACAAACAACTATATCCAAGAGTTGGAAAATATCGATTAAAAGAGAAGTAGAATTCCATCATCAAAACAAAATACGGACATTGGTAAACACCACAGAATGCTAAACTTATGAGTATAAATGAGTGTTTCTCATCGGGAACGAATCAATAGGTTCATATTATAAGGCCTGACTAGGTGAGTAAAATATGCAAAAACCGAAGGTGTTGACTATTATGAAAAATTTCCTCCTAAAATAATTATGATTCTTTCCGTTTACTTTCGTCCATAGCTGCTCAGCAAATTTAGAAATAATTCATTTTAACATCACCTTAGCTTTTTTATATGGTAACATAAACGAGGACATATACATAACGCTACCCGAGGGACTAAAATGCAGACTACACATAGCATGTGAAGTGAACAATTATTTATATAAATTGACCAAGAACTACGCATTATATACAAGAAATACTGAAGTATCAAGGAAATAAAGGGTAACAAAAGAACTAGGACTGCGTTATTTACATACTCCAAATACCACTGATAAAATCAGCTATACTGACTATAAAAATGACGTTGAAACTGATAGTCAATAGCTTTATACGCTTTTCCCAAGAATGGTACCGCCTTCATGTGACCAGCAGTTTGGTGGATACCACGAAAACTTTATTAATTTAAACTATATGTGTATTTAAAATCAGGACGCTGAAATTGGCAAGGCCTTTGCCCTGAAAGATACTTAAATTCACTAAAGTTAAAATTGAAATACCGGAGTCTATTACAATTGCATAACTGTATATTTTTTTTATATTTGTTTTTTCTATCTGTAATTTCTTAAATCTATAATCTATTTTTACTGCAAAAGTCATTACTTAATCTTAGGCAATATTGTTTACTGTATATTTCCACTGCGTCTTAATCTATACTGTGTTCATACCTTTACGCAATACTGTTCTATGAACTTTTATGTGTTCATACAACTGTCTTATTCAACCGTTGACTCTTAATTTTATGATTTAGCTGTACTGTATTAAAAACTATTAACCTTTTTGTGGTACTGTTCAGTGTACTATTACCTATTTAATCTGTGTACATAATTTTTTTTAAATTCTAGAATAATTGCTCCATCCAGGATGATCCTCATTATCTACGGTAGAGGGTATAATATCCAGTGACTCAGTAACTGTACTTTCTTTTTGCGCCTAGTGACATCAAGGCGATGGCTCTTTATCCGCGATATTCATTGTAAATAAATATGTCACTTCACTCACGTCTCTTCCACAAATTAATTTTATTTAAATGTTTACTGTAACCAGAAGATTGTATCAATATGATATTTGGAAAACACACCATAATCATAATTTTAAAAATAAGATTTAAGTTAACATAAACATGATAAAGAATGTTTTAGTAATCATTCCAAAGATACCGAAGACAAAATATAAATGTTTCAAACCATATAATTGTCTATTCAATACATGTGAATAAATTTTAATGGAAAAAATGTACTAGTCTAGTTCTGTAGTAGTAATCTATATAGTTGATGATATGAGATGCTGACTTTTCTAAACTTATTAGAGATTTTCGTTTATTATATTATATTATGACAAGGTTGCGTGTATTTTCGCTAAATGGGCATGTCACTTGTATTCATTGTCTCAAATTTTATTGGGCAGTAAAAATGCCCCCCGAAAAAGAGAGCGATAGAATTTTCAGATTTAGTTACACTTCCAGTCCTTCCCATTTTCATGCGTTGGAATATCTATTAGGTCTAATTAAACCTAATATTAAATTCACTTTTTATCAAAGTAGGAAAATATTATGTACTTATTCAAGTTCCTTTGTCTAGGGTCAATTTCCAATTATAAATTGTTTGATTAGTTCTGTGGAAGTTTGAATATTATATTAATAAATAGAGTATTTATGGAAATAAAGAAAGGTATATTTAAAAAGTAACATCATTGCTTTTGGGTTATCATTTATTCGCACTATATAGAAATAAATATATATATATATATATATATATATATATATATATATATACACATATATATATATATATATATATATATATATATCAGAAAAGCGATAAAATCTTCACCGTAATCAAGAACTAGTTTTCCTTAAATAATCATCAAATCCTATTACAGAAAAAGTAACAATAAAAAAATGCATGTGGAATGTAAGCTCTCCTTGCGGATTGAATAATTCACCGATAAGTGGCTTCAGGTGTTAATGCATGCTATTTGTTGGAATATTTCACACTTTCTATTCATAATGCTCTTCCCACTTTGCGTGAATAGCACTCTATGAGAGTGACTTCGCAAATTTCAAGAAAAATACTTTTCGAATTCTCCGCTCAGCAGTTGTGAGCGTACTGCCGATATAATGTTTGGCGTAAGATATGATTAGGTTTCTTGTTATTCTATTGATACTCAACTTGATTAAAATGGATGTTTCTTACGAAAAATTGCAAAAAATAAGAAAAAAATCAACACTATATTTCAGACATGATAGGATAATAGTTTAAAAATATTTTGGATACAATTTTGAAAGAAAAAAATACAATTTTTTTTAACTATTTTCTTTCAATTAATACTCCAAATGTATTACTGCACAATCACTTACTTGATTTGGTCCCTCTAAAATTGAAATAGGGTAATTTTTGGGGATATTACAATATTGTGTGTTCGGATTAATATGCTTTGGATTTTATACAAGTTTAATTTCAGACTTTCAACTTTCAAGTGGATCCATAGTATGTTCGTAAAATAAGTTTGAGAATTATGTTTTTAACATGAAAATTTATTTTTTTTTAATTGTTTTTAAGGAAATTCTTACATTTTATGTTAGAAAGTTTTATTCTACAGGAAAATATATTGTCCAATATACCCTTTCGAATTTTAGTGGGGCTGGTCACGCGAGACGAATATTTTTTAACATATTCAATGAATTATTTGCAAAAATCTGGCTGGTAATCTAATTTTTGTTGTTTCTTGACTTTCGTCGTTAATTTTAAACCGAAACTACTTTACTGAAATTTTACGTACACATTAGTCTTTAACATTAGTCTAATATAATGTTACTAGTTGGCCCGTGCCAATAATTCGTAAGTTATCAAAATGTAATATAATGTGAAAAAAAATACGTGAAAATGTTTTATTTTGGAAAGTATTAATAAAAACCAAATTGTAAAAATCACAGAACCCACGCCACGCATACACAGCTCTTCGCTCATTTCGAAGTAAATGTATCTTGCCCTACATTAGTTTGTTGTTTACCGGGACGCCAAAAAATGCTTCGTTATTTCTGCGCAAAGAAATACAAATATGCCTTACTGTGCAATTGTATCGTTTAAAAATGAAAGCCGTATACAAAACTTTACTAAAGGAGATATTTTTTACCACAGATATGACGATTTTGAAATTAATTTCGATGTGTAAACTGACATTTATTTTGATGCCGCCGATGTTCAACGACGATGTATTGTAGGGCTGCACCACGTCATCTTAGATGCGACTATCGATATTTACTATATTAATGTATATCGATGTAAAAATGTTGTATACTACTTAGAGATTATAGCTATGTAATGTTAAAATGTAAGAAATATTTACCAATTTTGAAATGTATGCGCTATGTTACAAATTGTTTAAATGAGACTTTATCATTTTTCTTATCTTATATTAGTAATGATTTTATTGTGTTTATTCGAATTAATGGATATTTTTATTTTTATTTCATAAAATATTTCTTTTTCGATTTTAGAAATCTGACGGGATTAGAAAAAGTGACGTTAAAGAAAAATTACGTTAAAGAAAAAAACATTTTTGAAGCTACAGATCGAAAAAATTGATTTCCCCCAAAATTAAGTACAATTTGCTCGGAACATTTTAAATATAATGAAATAATTAAAAAAAAAGAACCGCAAAAGAAGTTTCTATATTCTTAACCAATACCAACAATCAATATTTAGACATATATTAAGGTGAGTGAGTTCGGAAAGTGGATGTTGAGCCGAAAAGGAGTGAGCATATTTATGAAATGAAGGTATTGCTTGAGGATATTTTTAGAAATTCGTGTAAAAACTATTTATTCCTCACAAAAATTTCGACAATTAGGTGAGCATTTATGTGAGGTGTTACACTCTCTGTCGACTATTAAAAGACGTAGTATTATAGTTTTTGCTTTACCTTAACACAATCGTTGTTTTTTTTTAAAGTATGTATTTTCCAAATAACTTGTATAAAATATCAATAGTAATAGATATATGTAAAGAAATTAGTTTTTTTATTTTCAGCTTGAAGTAATTTTACGTCACTCGTCACCTCGGAGAAGCATGAAACTAAAAATCGCCCGAGATTCATTATCACCGCGTAAGCGAAAATTACATGCAATGATAAATCATAAGGAGAGAATAATTAAAAGAAATACAAAATTTAAGGAGAGAATAATTAAAACAAAGGCTTCAAATAAAAAAAAACTTCACACACAAAATAAGCGATTCAAAAGAAAAATTGAAAGAGTCGG
The DNA here is from genome assembly GCA_039881145.1 of Druceiella hillmani. NCBI lineage: Eukaryota > Metazoa > Arthropoda > Insecta > Lepidoptera > Hepialidae > Druceiella > Druceiella hillmani. The sequence continues at coordinate 14,893,905 of JAYKKI010000021.1, read as the reverse complement.
AAATATTCTCAAAGCATTTCATGCCAAAGTCTCAGTATGAGACGATATATATTTTTTGAAAAATTCAAATATAGAAGGTAAAGAATTTTCGTGTCGGCAAATAATTAAGGGTGAATAATGGCACATAATCAAATGAAATATCCCCCAGCTTTAAACACTTTAGCATTATAATTGCACTTTTATTCACGAAAAGCTTACGATTATATTAGAGAAACGTTTGAGTCCTGTCTTCCTTCATGATACTATAAAAAATGGTACGAGTCTATTGACGGTAATGCAGGTTTCACTACAGAATTTTTAAACGCTTTAAAATGGAAAGTAGACAATTTAGCACATATAATTTTCAGTAATCTTGTAATCGATGAAATGGCGATATATCAACGGGTTGAGTGGAATGGAAAAAAATTTTACGAATATGTAGATGTAGGGAACAAAGGAAACGGAAATGATTTTTTAGCTGAAGCCAAAGGATCTAAAATTTTTATGATAACAATTATTACCAGTAATTGGAAAATTCTTGAAGAATATTTTCTTATAGATGGCATAACAGGAGTGCAAAAAGCAAATTTAGTTAAACAATGTTTAAAGCTCTTGTATAAAACAAAAATAAAATCATTTCTTTGACTTTGATAGGTACACAGCAAATATAACCATGTTGAAAGAATTTAGAATAAAAAAATCAAAAGCGATTTTTTCCCCATCCAGTCATTAAAAATCCCGTCGCAGCAACATTGAATCCTGAACATATGCTCAAAAACTTATAACAAATGCATTTCATATGTATCAAAATTTTGTTGATAATTATGGAAATCAGGTTAACTGAAAATATTTAGAGAAATTGAATAGTATTCGAGAAACGAAAAAGTTTCACTTAGCCAATAAACTTCGTCGAATACACATTGACTTTCAAAATCAAAAAATGAAAGTTAAGCTGGCTAGTCAATTATTCAGCAATAGTATAGCAGACGCACTTTTATTTTGCAAAAATGAATTAAAACTCTTCCAGTTTTAAGGTAGTCAAGCCACTGCCAATTTTTTGTGGACATTTAATAATCTTTTTGACATATTTCATTCAAAAAGTATGCTTAGCTTTGATTTAAAGAAACTGTCTGACGGAAATTATATTATCATACTGCCTTTCTTAGAAGAAAGTAAATATTTAAACTCTCCGAAGTATGATGATGGAAAACTTGTAATTGAAAGTTTTAGAAAAATGGATTTTTGGGTTTTAGAGGTTTTATTCATGTACTGAAACATTTTTATTCACAATTTATTGCAATTAAGTTACTTATGTTTTTGTCATTTTACAAATACAGTCAAAATTACATCAGAGTGTTATTTTGTAACATACGTTCACATGGTGGCTCAAATAATAACCCCACCTCGAGACAATTCCATTCAATATATAAATAACTTCTAACGCATGTACGTGTGCCCGTTTTCATTATTTACACAACACCGAATCGTAATATATTGCTTTCTTTGTTTTCTTTATATAGTTATAATATTCTGTTTAAATAAATTCAATACATTGGGTACTTACAACTAAATTAAATAGAAAACTTTTGAATATACAAAGAAGTCATTTATTGAAAAATAATAAATGAATATTTGTATGTATGTCTATTATTAAGCATAATTTTTTTTGTAAAATTTAAGTTTTCATTAAAAATATTTAAATATAGGGGTTAATTAGGATTATTGATTTATGTCGATATCGTGATGTGCGATCGTTAAATGTATGAATAACACTGACATTTTGGAATTTTTGTCGGAAGCAGGATAAAAATATGCGACAAAACGTACGAAAATGAGAACGAATTTAATTCATCCACGATATTTATGAACACGGGTGGGGGAGTGCATCGTGTTGTAATTAGTGCGTTTAAAATTCAAATATTTCGAACTAGCGACACGTGTTTCCATACAGTTTGGCGAATATGCCACTTATATTTGTTTTATGTTCTGTGGTAAAAATATTGTTATTATTATGTACAGGACAATTTACAGTAAAAGACAACAAAAGCAGAAAATAAAACTAAAAGAAATGAATTTTGAATCGTTTATTCATTTTTCGTCATTAGCGATGGAGGTAATCTTCAAAATGGTAGCGATTTATAGCTACACAGTGATCTAACAACCATCAACCAATTTAATAAATATAAACAATTTTTAAATAAAATATACTGCTCTACACTAAAAGAAGTTAGGTTTTGAACCATTATACGTAATCAATTTTAACATATTTTTCTCTAAATATTCTTTAATATTATCAGTTTTTTAATATTTTCAATCCATTCCGGCTTTGCACGAGTCTACCTGAGTATAGACATAGTGTTTGAAATGTTTCTTTCTATGCCACGTTACGTGTCTCTTCCACAGGCGCTAGAACGAACAGACTGTGTTAAGATATGTTGCACTTGACGGAGCCACTTACAACTAATCGTGTGAAAAACGTTAAATGATGCTAAAATCCGAGACATTTACGTTTAAGATTTGATCCTGTGATATGCTGACGGTCATTGATAAACATAGTTTTACAAGAAACTCGAGTCATAATTGCACTTGCATAAATTTGATAAAGAATAATATTTCTTATCGCGATGACTCCCGTTAGATAAAGTCTACAAATTAAGGGGTAATTTTTTATTATTTTATTATTCATTTTAAAATTCCACTTTTATATAAACGTTTTGATTTCTTTTACTGTTTGGAAAATAATATTTTCTGTTATTATTATGAAAAATTCATATTAATTTTACTTTCTTACAAAACATTTAATGTCCAAATTCATGTGTTTGTGTCTGTGTGTGGGTTTTTACCTGTTGGGGAGAACCAAAATAGAGTAAAACCTTTGTTAAAGATATTGCAGTTGATAAATGGTGAAGATTACTTTTACGTTTCAAGCAATGATGTTAGAGTTTTCCACAAATATCTTGACATAACACATCACCGTATCCACTTCCCACATAAATCGTTTTCCAGAAATATCTTGACATAAGTATGCACAATATCTTGAAAGCCTGACTTTTGTGAGACTAGTAGGAGGACTCTCCTGTTATTCCGTTCTCCTCTTCGATGCGATATTATTCTGCTCAATAACAATGATTTTTTTACACTTTCGTATTGACTTTTGTATTGAAGAAAGTAAAAAAATAAAAGGTAAAAAAAAAAACAATCCAAAACTAATATTAACCAAAAACGTCCAATTAATTAAAAAAAATATGCAGCCCAGAACTCTACGTAAAGATTTCAATTTGTATATAATCTCATAAGGAATGTGGGGTTTCAGACATACGTGATTTCATTTGAACATTTAGACATATAAATAGTATTTTTAAAATCTACGTGTATTATTCATTTAAAATATATTAATGTACCCTATACGAAATTTCGTTAGCTAAACCATTCTCGAAACCTTCGTGTCACTTTACCCAACTTTCTCCTTAAAAAATCTAGGGAAATTCTAAATACTGCCGCTTGATAAAAACTTTCGATTAAAAATATTTCGGTCAACTTGCATCGCTAATTTCAAGATAATTATAAAATCCTACTTCGTAAGTCCTCTAACTATATATATATATATATATATATATACATACATACATATATATATTTACATATATATATATATATATATATATAAATATATATACACACATATGTAGATTGTTGATATTAAAGCAACAAAATTTAACAACCTACCCTAATGCAAGAAATGTTTGTATTGTAGCTTATAAACTAAAATTCTTAATCTTATTGTGAAACTGTGTGTTTTAAAGCAAATTCAGGATATGAATTCTTAAATAATAGTAAATGATTCTGTCTATACTAACTTAATACCTATTAAAACTATATTTAAATATTCATATGAAGCAGCACGATACACTATATTATTAATAAGTACATACTGTACCACAATATATTTTCGTGTATTCATCGAACCGTAATTGAGCCCTTAACTTATGCTTAATGTATGTTTAATAATAGCGACTCAAACTGAACACAAATGAAACCACCACGAATGGACAGTAGGATACAACATTAACAAAACTATTATCGTCGCATGGTAAATAAAACCATTCATTTTTGTCAATTCATAAAATCTATAAATGATACAAATTTATCTATGTGATATATTATCTACTCGTTATAAAGTACCTGTATAATATAAAAGTCATCTTTGGGTAAAGATTGTTATCGTACAGTAAGAGCGCTATCTAAAACAACGTTATTGTAACGACACGAGCTTGTCTCCTGAAAATGTAAGTTCTAAATGTTAGATAGTGATTTGTTTTCCTAGTGTTTCACAAAAATTTTAGGGTCAAGAAGCTTTTGTCTGTTGCTTCATCAAATTTTGATAAATATATTTAAATTGGTGACTAATAAGGATCAAGCAGCAAAAGGTTTCAAGAAAAAATATTGGTAAAGGACTAATTTATTGTATTACAAAAAAAATAGGACACACTATTCAAATATGTAAATATGCATGTAGATTAAAATTAAATTTAATATTTTTTGTCTACTTTTTAGTACGAAACACATATATTTTCAGAAAATTATCGCAACAGAAAATCAAGCTTTCTGTGTTTGTCATTAATATAAGACATAAAGAATTTTTTTGGGTTTCTATAGCCAAATGGTAAAAAAAATCTTTAAAATTTTGTTGAATCGTTTATCTGTTCATTTGTTTCCATCAATTCCACCCTTATAGTTACAGTTTTTTGCATATGTGAATAAAATTTCGTAAATTTGTTCTTCGTGTAGAGAACTCAATTAATATATAAGCAAACAATTTTAAAAAAGACGCACAACTCATTGAAGTTTGATTTTTTATCAATACCAATACATATCAACGAAGTTCTTTTTATCATCTTAACTATTTTTATTAGAAAAGAACGTCTTATAAATTACAAATTATGCATATACTATCCATAATTTGTGATTTATAAGACGTTCTTTTATTAGAAAAGAACGTGTTATAAATCACAAATTATGGATAGTTAAAATCAAAAATTCAATTCGAAGTTGATTATAAAGCGTGTAGAGAAATGGTCAGTTTCGATTAATGATGCCCATAGCTCTCATAAAAGGGATATTATACATAACGATACAAAAGCGATCATACAACAACAGTTTATGCTATTATATTTTATCCCAGTAGAATAGGGTAAAGTTGGAAGTAAAGTGACTGTAAGCCCGTATATAGATTATTTAAAGGAAGGGAAGCAGAAAAGATGAGCCAGCGAGTAATGATGCGTTGGGTGTTAAAGAGTTTTCCTTTATAGTTCCATGTTTTATCGATCAATTAAAGATTAAAGAGCCTAAGGAGCCTTATGTAATCATATGTCAAATGAAATAGTCATTACCACAAAATTAACATCGCAGTTGCCTGTTATGAAATCTCTATTAATCTTACAACGCGCGGTAATTTATTTGCCCGTATCATTTTATTTTACCAATGTAATGTTTACTTAATGCCGCTTTTTTTGGCACGTGTGGTTTAAAAGAAAATTGGAATGTCAGAAAACAATTTATTACAAAACACTTTTTTAATACTTATATCTCGTAATATAAATACTTAAGCCTTTGTATATTAAAAGAAGTCTTCCCTGACAAAAAAGAGTCATGCGCGATATTGATGAATGAAAAAAAAGACAATTTTTTAAAATTTTAATACGTTTTCATAAGCCAAGTACGTTTTCAAAAATTTAATGATATTTGGTGTTAAATGAAAAAGCTTTGATATTATGACTTACGGACGAATAAATGGACATGACGAAATTAGAAGAATGTCCATTTTCCCATTTGACTGCGAAACGTCAAAAAATCACCATCTGTATAACTGCAACTATTATTATAGCAATATATAACAGAGTAATGGAGCTCTGTTAAATTCAATGATGTTTTGAAGTTCACAATTATTTATCTTTCAGTTATCTAGTGCCTAGGGTCAATAAACATGCCCTTTGATTTTTTAATTCTTTACTTAATTTACCCATGTCAAGCATGAACACGATTACTGGATTCATGCGAGTGGGTACTTGGCTAGGGGGATATCACCCGCCGGTGCACAGGGTTGGGGAACCCTCTCTGAGCACTAAGGAACTTACTGCTAATGTTCACATGAATTCTTGTTGTTAAATTTTCTGAAGGGTTGTAATTTGTACAAACGAGAATCAGGGAATAAGCAAACTGATGATTCAAGAATTAAATGGTATGAATGGTATAGATTAATTACATGTGGGTCTTTTGGACCTTCTTATAGTGAAAAAAGGACGGGAATTAAGAGTGACTTCCACTTAAATCAGAAACGTAGTGAATTCCTTGTATGTAAGCAACGAACTACCGGTGATTCATCAAAAATTTATTTGGTCGATCTTACTATTGATTCCAATTCTGTACCAAAATGAAACGCTGCATGTGAATTAAATGATCATTGGTCAGTAGGTCGGCTAAGTACTGGAACTGCTTAAAGAAAACAGTGAATAGTTTATAAAGCTCTGCGTCGGTGTTCATAAGTTTTGTATCCCAATCGCTTTAAAGATGAATGTAGAGATCTCGTTCGCCTTAAAATGTTTGGATACAGCTACAAATCAATTACTACGTTGCAAGTTTCAGTTGAAGTGATGGCAGAAAGAAGCAAGTAAGGATAAATAAGTAAGACTTTCATATTATTGCTATTTTCTCACGTTTCAAAATTTGTGGGTTATGGAACCGGTAAAGCCCATTTTTATATGTAGAAATTATCGAGCTGAGGTAGAGCGTGGAAAAAAATTGCCCTGCAAGTTGCTCTGAAAAAATTATGCTCCGATTAGCATAGATATCATAATGGTGAATGTACTGGCGTATTGATGTTCGGTCTCCCACAAGCCAGTAGATGGACCAAAGAGTTGCTAACGTGAATTGAGTATATTAAATAGAACGCGATGATGTATAATGAATGTTGCGAGTGACAATTTTCTGAGTATAATAACTGGATCGATCTTCATTGGAAGACTGTGATAAGTGTTTCAATATACTTCCTACTCTGAATATTCCATAAGCGTCTATAAACGGTGTAAGGCGGGAGAGCAAACTGATATGTGGAAGTGACGCTTTTTGTCGTAAAGCTTGTAGTTTTGACGTAAAATACCAATGATTCAGATGCTTTGTTTAGCAGATTTTAGTTCCTAAGATGGTAATATTCTCTAGTTCCTAAGATAGTAATATTCTTCTTTAGAGTTTTTAAGTTTGACAAATATTTAAGTTTGTGTGGCCGGCTAAGGTCGGTAAGGTCGGCTGTTTAATTTTGACTAGATATCTGGTACAACGCTGCTATATGAAACAGACATGATTCATAGGAGTAGTGATTGAGTAGTGTGATTTAAAATCTAAGTGGATTTGATAGCAATAACTGAAACAAACATTAAAGCAAATCATGAAGCTCATTTTAGTTAGATTCCAAAGACTGCAACAAAGCAAACCAGCAGCTAGTTTTTTGCGTTAGTGTGGTTACTTTTCTTCTGTTCTGATTTGCATCTGCAATTTGGTGTGGAATTTTGGTTCTGATTTGCACAAAGTCTTCCTAGTCTGACGGCTGCCTCTATATCTTGCAATAAGCAACAATAGAGTCCATACAAATATATAGTGTTGTTGAGCCAAGTTTAATGTCTGACGGACTTGATGAAAGAGATGAGTTAAGCTATTGAGAAGGCTAAACGTGACGTAATAACGTTAACTCACTTCTTCCTTGCGGCGATAGACTTTTTAATTGGCGTAATATTTGTTTATGCAACCAAAAAAATTACTGAGTCATCATTGAAATTTTGGAGTATTCGTAGATGGAGTCCGACACCGAGTTCTGATTTAATGATATCTGAAAATATTTAATTTCCATTGCCTAAATAGCAGAAAGTAAAACCTATTACATATATAATAATATATACAACGTCAAAGAATCAAGAAGCGTATTTTGACCATTAGTTGAGTTGAGAGTTTGCAAACATATTTTTGCCCACACAATGATCAGAGGAATTAATCAAAGTGGATCTAAAATTTGAGGGTTGCAAAAGAGAATGCTGTCTTGAATCGTAAGAGATGACCTTTTCACAGGAATATATAGACAAAGGAATATGTCTGAGATTCTACGAGATACCCAAAGCAACATAAAGAGAAGTATTCCTATAGTTTTTTTTCATGCTATATAAGTATGTTATCTAGCATTTCTTAGTGGCTGGCTAAACATTTTCTGAATAGGATCGAGTTCCATCCAATTTATTTGAGTATTTCTTATATTTTGCTTTATATTCACGTACAAAATGTACACTCGAGAGATTATCGTCGATATAGATGTCCTGGTAAATACAATTTTATAATTAAGGAAGAGCAGTTAACGTTGAAAAGGAAGCCGGCCGATTATCATAGGTGATTATTGTCAGATAGTATTTATGAAGAAGTTTGCTATTGGATTTCTTTAAAGTATTCAATAATTTCCGTCATGTAAAGTTATTGTAAACAGTTTGCAATGTTGAATTATGTTAAAGCCATTTAACCTAGTATAGGTCGTGTTAACGGCGGTTATATTTCAACTGGTTGTTTAATCGATAGCCGGGAAAGATTAATTTTTAAAAGTACGAATATTTTCTTTTCTAATCAAAATCTATTAAGTAGATCATGAAGCTCTTTATCGGCAGAATATTGCAGACTTTTATGAGATGTAGAAAAATTGGGAAAACTAACCTTGGATGAAATCATCGGTGAGTAGTTGACCATAGATATAGGCCCCTAGTAACAAATGCATATACACTGGACGACGATAGCAGGTATTAGCTATCTGCGTATTATCTATTAATACCCAAGTCTGTTTTCAGAGTGTAAAAAGGCTCTTAGTCCATTAGATACGCAAGAATGAATGTTGAAATTTTGTATAATTCCCCTAAAAACGTAAATGAAAAGTTAAAGGTGAGAAGCCATGAGAATATTGTGATCATGTCGTGTTCACATCTACATCGTTAAATATCGGAAGCTTACTGTTATAGTAAGGCAAGTGTACGCTGCATAAGTGACTCAGTAAGAGGTGAAATTTTTGAGCCCTGCACGAGAAGTATGCAGGCTTTACTGGCTTCCTGTATCGGTTGAGTTTCCCCATGATTACTTTAGCAAGCAAAACTGATCAATTATAAGTCTCAATTTGTATATGATTGGCGGATGGTGTTGATTAAATAGCCATATGAATATTTCCTTTCGTAGCAGTATAAAGTATAATGTATTTTCACCGTGATCAGTATGCTGGGCAGTTAGATAGATAGCTGTCCGTTGCAAATGGAACATTTCGATGAAGCCCGAGACAATGACATGACGGCATGACACGACAATGACATAAGAGCAGAAGTGCTAGCAGTACGGTAGGAATTAACTGGCATTGTACTTTTTGAGAAATTGCATTGTTTAAAGTGATACGTGGCTCATTTGAACCCGCTAGCGGGATGATAAGACTTAACTGGCATTCCACTTTGAAGCACTACACTGTTGCGATGTCCATGTTAACTCTTTTTTTTTGTCCCGTTCTTTGGTCTTTTCAGGGTCGAATTTGCATTAAACTATGAATATGTGGAGACCTTCTATTAGTGAACATTTTGATGAAGTGCAAGGTAATGAATGGACAGCGCTGGAGTAGATCTGCTGGCGTTATGATAGTATTGGCTGGCAAAAATCTCTTTAAAGGAGCACGTTGTTGAAAGGGTTACGTGGCTCGATCGAACGTCCGTGGTGGGCGGATTATTTTAGTGACGAGGACTTAAAAATCAACTCACACCAAAGCGTGAACGCTTCCTCTAGTCTCGCTCTCCTATTCATTGCTTTTTGTCGGATCAAGTTTGCACCATACAATATAGATATGAAGGTCATTCTATTGATCGATGGGACGCTCCAACCCTTCCACATAGAGATGAGCTTAATTGTCTGGTATAGAAGCGACTGAGTTCATTTGAAGATTACCTAATTACTCTTGGAGTTGAAAAGTTTACTAGGGCGTCGTCCAAGAGTATTTGATTATTCTCATAGTGTACCACTAAGTTATTTCAAGATTTTGAAAATTTTTATTTGAGGGAAGGGATGTACACAAATCATAGCAACCGGTAAAGTTTTAGGTAATTGAACTTCTCACCAGGTGTAAAATGGGTATTTTTTCCAACAATTAAGGGAACAATATCTCCGAAGTTAGCCCAGTTTTCGCAATTTCCATAGAAAGTCGGCGGATGAATGGGTTTAAGTATCGCATGATAGCAAAAGGAGTTGTATTTGTCAAGAATTAGCGATTGAGATGTAACTAACGACCCATCCGAGCTTCGTTGCCAGTAAGTCTTCCTCTTCTTCTTGAAAATCTGAAAATACATTCAAGGCACGTTTCATGGATCGTCTCTTTAAAGTAGGGTATAATTTTGAATTCAAGCTTGTTCGATGAATCTGGTTGATATAAGAGTAGGTCTGATAATTAGTGTCAAACCGATTCCGGTTAAAGTTCAGTGCTGAGAATTTTCCCTGAAATCTTGCTTGCACGCAACTACTTCCTTGAGGTCGACAGTTACACGGGATATCTTTACAAAGAGGTCCGTTTTTCCTCTATACGTACGTTGATGGATCTGATTATGCTAATGATATACGAAGATAGTTCTGAAGTGTCTGGTTCAAAACTCAAAGTGTTCGATGAGAGCAAGCGATAGGTTCGAAAAGTTTGGTGAAACTATATGATAAGCGAACAGATTGTTGATAAGCGAAGAGAAATTGAACAGATCTTTAAATTATATATACCTGGTCCACGGAATGGGCTAATTACGTTTCTTGACAGATATTCAGAATGATATTTCATTTGATTTAACCCTTCTGACCTTGAATACCATTTTATTTTTCTAATTTACGACAAAACGTTTTTTTTTAATATAATGTAGATTATTGTTTTTGAATTTACGTAACGGTTTTAATAGATAAATAGTATGTTTAATATTAGTGTAAACGACCGTTGTCAATGTAAGGTTTGTTTTTTTTTTGCATACAGGTACGGAGTTATGGAAATTATTGCTATTAAAAAAAATCCATTCCTCAACTACATGTAATGATGACATATTTCAAAAATTCATTCCCACTCTAGTATAACATGATAATGTGGTTGAGCAAATTTACGTTTGCAATATTACCCCCGTCAATTCTTGAAACGTTTTACATTATTGTTAATTTTTCATAAAAATTCCTAGCTTATTAAACCTTTACTTTCGTAGCTTATTAAACAATCTAGTACTAAATAATCATTCTTGCGCATTTCTACAAAGCTAGAAAGTGATATACATTACTAAGTTTATTGGTTCCAACTTGAAAAATACTGAAATAAACCAAACACATCCATTTTTAAGAAGTTAATTGTTTTTCCAGTAATCTCAATTGAAATATTATTAATTAAAGAATTCAAAAACAATTATTCGTCCCAAAAAATAATCGTAAAATTAAATATAAATATAGCTTTTAGTAACATATTAAAAACAATTAAGAAAATGAAGTATATGTGCCGACCGATATGTCTGAATGACAAAAATTAAATCAAAATCAAGGCTGGAATATATTTGCAACACAAAAACATTCTGAAATATACCTAATAAGAATCTTGTTGAAAAAGAGTTAAATGTCACATTTAAAGCACAACTGAGGGTAAAGCTGGATCATTTTCAAAAATTTTAAATCCTTTTTTGAATTACTTAGGTGACTGATAATATCATCTTAAAAATATAAAAAATTGTAGAAATATATTAAAATAGTTAAATAACAGAGGTCTTTGCCTCATTGTTAGTTTTGGAGCACTGATTACTCATTTTAAAATCTTCCAAGCTTTTTTTTTTAATGAAATTTAATTAGAACCACGGAAAGTGTATCACCCAAACTTATAATAAATTATTTTTTAATGATGACCCTTCCATTGTGCATTTCTAAAGATTTTCCGCGTGTCCCTTGTTTTTTTTCCAGATCCAATTCTATTTCATTACTTAAAAAATGTATTTTTAGGGAATAATAAAGCTCGAATTTTTCATTAATTGTTTTCTCCATAATTTCATAGATTTTCAAAAATACAACGTTAAAAAAAAATAGTAACGTCTTTATCAGTTTCCTTATTTATTTAATTAATTTGAAATGGAACTCCTTAAATCTATCTTATTAATTTCAGAAACAATTTTATTAAAAAAAATTTCTTTAACTGTTTATCCCAGTGAACAATTAGGACAATGAAAATAATGGAAAGTGAATATAACAAGTATATTAAAGCAAAATTCTGAACAAACGTGATATTTATGCTAGATTTTATTTCGATTATTCTTAGCAAAGTTAACTTCAATTTAATCTTATAGATGCAATACTATATCATTAACAAAAAAATATTGAACTTGGTTGGTATAAGATCCCAATAAAAAACTTATTGAATATCATGTTATAAAAATGCGACACAATTGTCATTGTTGCTCAGAAACGTTTTCTATTTTTAAGAATTAATTTTAATACTTCCATAAATTTTCTTTTAAACAAAATTCAACACATAATCAAAATATTATGAATAGTACTTTTGGTATCAGTATAAAGTATAATGTATTTTCACCACGACCCTTTGTAAAAAACACGTTTATATGTTTTTCATGAACAATGAATAAAATTGTTGAATAAATGTTACTTGAATCTGCAGCAAAAACAACAGATTAAACTTTTAAATATTTTGGACCATCATTTTACCAAACATTTCCACCAAGCAGTTGGCTTGAGATATTTCAGAAAGCCAATTTAACATTTCTTACATAAAATTGATATAAATTTAAATACTATTCATTTGATGTTTGTACAAACGTACACGTAACATGAGAAACCTTGTTTACTACACAACATATTTTGCTGATCTAATAGATGAGAACAGCGTCTTTGTGAATTTAAAGAAACTAATTTAAGACATGTCGTTACTGAATATTTAGCGATAAATATTTTTTAATTTTGTAATAAATAATATTAGATATAACTCTGAAATATTTCTGAAAAACATATAATTAAAATACGTTTAACTCTATTATGCAATTATTTACATTAGAGATTAAACAATGGAGTTATTTAAATTTAGTTCACATTTTATGGTTTATTACATTATTTTGCAACCCCGAGTGCCATAAAATAAAATGTTTAACCACGCTGCATATATTTTTTAATCAAACACAATCCTTCACATAGTTTGTGATATCAAAATGAAATTTTATTATTACATTTTATGTGTTCATCTATAAAAAATTAGTGTTGTTTTCTCATAAAATATTAATGGCCAAAGTGCTGCCCACCTTTCTGTCCCTACGTTGCCGCATGACTACCCTCGTTGTAAGAATCACGCTCTTAACTTTTAAGAAAAAATACCTTTTTGTAAGGAGTAATGAAATAAGTTTTACCGTTTATATGCACACACAAACATATCCACAGCTATCTTTTATTTTTTTGTTATTCTGTACATAAAATCCATTTCCATTAAATAGTCTACTTGTTTTTTACAAGGTGCAAAAATATTTTTTCACATCCTGTCTATATTACGAAAAATTAAAAATTGTCGAATTGACATTAGTGTAGATAAACACTATAATAAGTACCTTATAAAACTGGTCACAATGTAAGAATAAGTTTCAAACTGAATGGAGCGTTTCTAAACACGCTATATTTTTAGTTTATTAATATTAACTAAACTTATCAAAAGTTGTTTTGAAATACGTTAATTTCCTCTTCAAATCGTGTAACCATATTTTTCTATTTGAAATGAAAGACCTTTAATACTAGGAAATTTATTTAGAAATTTTATAAAGCCATTGATAATGTCACTCACATGTCCGTTCGTCTATTGGTCACAGCCGTTATTATATGACACTGTTTGATATGTTAACTTGAAAATTGTTTAGCAGTTTTATGAACCCAACAGTACGATCACTCACATGTCTGTTCGTCTATTGGTCACAGCCGTTATTATATGACACTGTTTGATGTGTTAACTTGAAAACTGTTTAGCAGTTTTATAAACCCAACAGTACGATCACTCACATGTCCGTTCGTCTATTGGTCACAGCCGTTATTTTATGACACCGTTTGATTTGTTAACTTGAAATTCAGCACATGCAGGAAAATATTCCCCTGGTCAAATTAAATACTAAAAAAAATTATTTCCTTTCATTTCCTATTTTGTGTTGAATATCTGTTGAAAGATTCCAAAATTATTTTTCTCAGAATTATATGTAATACCGACTCTTTTGGAGTTGTTCATCAATAATTCATATATCCTCCTTCTATCTATAAAACTATTTAAATAAAAATAACTGGAAAGAATCAGTTTACTTAAAATTAATCGGAATATGTCTTATAAATTTCAAAATTTGTTATCTATTAGGAAATTTTTCATAATTTTAAGAAAATTTATAGCCTGTGACGTGTATTTATATAAGATTTGTGTGAAAGTGCTTAACTGTTTGAATATCACATAAATAAATGAACAACAATTTCTCTACAAATCTCATAATACGCACTTTACTTTCCTTCTATTCCCTTATTTAAAAATGTTTGCCAAAAAGTTTTAGATATAACTATGTGAACTGGTTAGATTTGCAATAAGAAATTATTTTTAAACTTTTTCATAAATAATAAAAGTAACGATTATTTGTATAGCTATGTTTTTTAGATTTTTGTTAGTCTAGTTTCGTACTAAATGCAAAAATTAAGAAATATTTCTTGGATAAATTGTAAGGTCACGATCCAATTATGAAAATGGTTAAAGTTGGTATATTAAAAAGAGTTAAAATCTATATTACACAAGTACCTTGAAGAGTTTTTATGTGTTTCGTTAGAGAATTAATTTATTTTGTTTACTTTTGTGTTTCCTTATTTATTTTTTTTAAATGCTAACATTATTTTTGGTCAAGTGTTAAGCATTATTTTATGTATCGGCATTATTTTATGTCAAATATTATCTTACAAATGGAATCCCTAAATTGAAGGCATCAAGGTACAAAGCCAGTTTAAATAAAAAAAAGAGATTTTGAAATCAATCATGACAATTTGGGAATTATTTTTCTACTTTTTTAGCATTTGGTTTAATTATAAAAATTGTTTTTCGTAACGATAGTTTTTATAAAAAAAGAAACCATTATATTATGCTTACACAAAAGCAAAATTGTAGTTCAGTCCGCTAGTAAATAGAAAAAGATACTATTTTGATTTAAGATGAATTGAACGTGTCATTTTCTAAAAGGCAGCTGTTCTTGTCACAAAAAAAGAGTGACAGACTCAATCTTGTCAATGAAATCAACTGAATTCAATTTGTTTTCAGCATTGTTGTATATTGTAGGCGACATGTTACCCTTCACTATTTCAATTCCTAAAAACTGAAGCATCAGTAAGAAAATGTTCAAACTCATTTTCACAGATTGAATTTAGCAAGCTCTCGAGTTACGCAACGAAACTCTTTGAGACGATAAAGAAATTTGACACACTTAAACAAATATGTTCATGTTATTTCATTGTAAACAAATTTATTATCCCTCTGTAACTCCGCTTTATTTTCAATCGCAGAGGTTTTGCGATATGACAAAATAGCGTAAATTATTATTACAATATCTATAGTATGAATCATTAATTATAAAAATTTTAATTGTGGTAATATTAAATGAGGAATTATAAAAATAAAAGAAACATTATCTCATTATCTTCCTAAAAAGAGATATAATTTAATGCTTCATGCAAAGCATTAATGTAGGATAATGTGGTTCTAAGTTCTTCTGTAGATTAAAGAAAAAGCCCTTAACATCAAATGTAAATTACGTTTCAGAAAATATAATATATACATGCATACACATACACACGCACACACACACACACACACACACACACACACACACACACATATATATATATATATATATATATATATATATACAAATATTATTTATTGAAAAGTATAAAGGTTAAAAATCATAATTATAGCTCTTACTGTCAACTTTATAATAATCCAATCTTTGTCTAAATAATCTGCAATCAGAAAGAGACCAGGATATCAGAGTCAGGGTTAGCGATATTTTGATTATTGTAAAATTATGAATTATATTAATTTTAAAATATAATTAATATATGCCAAATTTTCATATTAATGCTATTATGGAGTTGCTTGGTAGTTCACGTTTCACAATTAGTTCTATTTTTAATTTTAATTAATTTGTTTTATTAGCTATTATTTACGTTATTGTGTATCATGTAAATAGTTGTACTTTTAGTATTTGCACATGCTTTGGGATAATCTGTAAGTTAGACATGTGTTTATTATAATAAATAAAATATCAGCATACGTTCACCGTTTCTTACTGTTACTTTGTTCAGACAATAGAATTTTAATTCCATTTTCGTCGACATTTTCCACCTTTCGGATTCAGCTGTCTTAACTGTTTTTTTATAGTTCAAAAGAATGACCCTAGATGAACCTTCGACTTAGGTAACTACTTTCGAGACAAGTAATTATTTTCTTCTTTTATTTCGATACGCGTATGTTTATTCAATGGTCACAATATTACGTTTGAGTGTGTTCTCGATACTTACAGTCGATAAATATGTATATTGATTTGATAAATACTTACATTCAAATGTATCTTTCAGATTAGATGTATAGCCTGCGGCATTGTCTATGGACTCTAACGTTTTGCTGGAACTTTTACAAATTCTAGCCATCAAGTTCAGCAGGACGTAATGTTGTTTTACAGTGGATCTTAAATATGGCAACTCTGCTTTTAGTAGCGGTTGTAAAATCTGATGTTATCAATATTATCCCATATTCTTACCTATATATCCCATATTCTTACTTTTTCTTTTGATATATGGATGATAGTCTTACAGCCTTTAAACTTTTACATGACTCAATTCAAGTTTTTGCCCTGACCACAATTTTTCTGGGGTTTGGTATTGAGATATTCTTATCATGACACTATTTATGAGGTGAACAGCTATGTTTTCGGTTTCTGCTCAATATACTTATAATAGGTTAGCCTCAAGGAGCATGCACCTTGCCTTTTCAACCAGTTTTCTGTAATTGCCTTTAGTAACTCTATTCCATTCAGGCGTTTATCCCTTGGTAGTTTGGTTAAAATTTTTATAACATTTAAAGAATTCATAGAGTATATATTTATGTACTCGTGTCCGTTATCGCGGCGGAGATAAAATTATGCAGCTTAACTGGTTTTCTCCTTGCTTCTTAAACTCCTTATATTTTCCATCGCAACTGTTTTTTTTTGCAGGAAATGGATAATTACCATTTCTTAATACCTATTGCTAATATATTATTTTAAGATTAAAATGTAGAATAAAATGTAAATTTTAGAATAAATCAATCGAATGTAAATTTATAAATAATTAAACAAGAAACATTTTTCACCTCACCGAGCTACGCAACTTCCATTGGGATGCAAACTTCCTGGTACACTAATTCTTGCTTTCAAAATATTTTATGTAGGTTAATCTGTTATTTTTCCCAGATAAATGCTCACTGTTAGTATTTTCTGCAATTTTAAGTCATGAAAGTCAAGATGACTAGAGTTTGCAGTAGTTACAATTTCGTAAAGTTTGTTTAGGATTAAACAATTTTACTGTTAAATTTTACTTACATACACTACTCTTAATTTTACTTAAAATTGGTTTGTTGCTAACTGGTAGGTATAGAACATTTCTTAGCATAATTTTGGTATAGTGACCTCTTTTATAATAGACATTGAAACTTACTTGAACAATTTTTACCTTGATTTTCTTGATAGAAGACGCTGTTTCGGATACCAGGTAGCGATAGTTAGTCGTTTCTTCATTCAGAAGGTATTTATATTTATTCATGCACAGGATTCTATATGCTAGGTGTGGTTGTTTTTCCACGGGGCAGAAAAATCGTATATGAAGTGGGTGACGACTTTCTCGAAATAATGCTTCTCTCTGGTCTACCCGACTCAGACAAACCAATGACCTTAATAATCAAAAGCCTCGATATAAAGGTAAGTGCGAGGTAAAAGCGATGGAAGATGAGACACAATCTTTTGTATCTACTTAATATTAATCAATATTGAATACGATAAACAAAAAAGAACTGTAACAGAATCGCTGATAATAAGGTCTTAGATAGTGATAGGTTTATTAATAACAAGGCCATAGCATTTTATAATAGATAATAATGATCTCACATTGGAAGGTTACATTATTATATTACAAGCTCAAGTCGATATTTCAACAATTAACATCTACTCAATATCATTTTTGACATTAGCTATTGAGGTCAGGGAGCCTCATTTTTATTATGCTTTTCGTAATATTGCCTAATGATTTATACATCTAGTTTTTGTTATCTAATAATACAGAAAACTTTTTAAGGAGAACATATCGAATCCTTAATGTGTATTTTGACAAATGATTGATTTTTTTACGTGAATTTTTTTTGGAAAAACATCATAGAAGTTTGCTACAATTTTTATTAGAGGGCATCAAACGACAGGAACGAGTTTTGTCATCGAACTTCCGTTTTGTCAAATATCATCGTAGGAAAAGGCGTATAACCTGTTTTATGTTTTGCACGTATTGGTATGGAGCTAAAACAGCATGAAATATTTTTAAAATATCTGTGTGTGAATTAAAATTTATCCAAAAAATTAAGTAAGTGAAATAGAATAATTCTTGGTATTACGTAATGAATTTATTTATAGTTTGACATTGATGGAAATTCCGTTATATTAATAAAATACTATGCATATTTAATGTCTTAAAAAGGAACTATTTTTTCTGTAGAAAAAAAACCGTTAATAATCTATAATTCTAAATTTTAAATTTTAATTAAATAGATATCACACAATCGTAGATTATATTATAAAAGGATGGAAAAATATATACGAATTATGTACTATATAGTACGTATATTTCTAATCAGTAGGGATCATTACCAAATACAAAGGAACTTAATTAACTTTGCTTACATTTAATTTCTTCGTAGATTTGCCATGACAAAGAAAGACGCTATTCGTTGGCTAAAAAGAAAAAAATTGTCATTGAAATAAAACGTAAAACACGCCCTTTCTGTAATTGTGTGCAAAAATATTACACATTACTGTTTTAACGCATTAAATACTTGCTACTTACCTGGGGAGCTAGATGTACAAAAAAATCATAACTGACATTTCACACCCATAGGTTCTTGACAGCGATTGCCTTCGTCCCGTGTTTTCACGTAAGCGCCTTATCCAATCAAACAGCTCAAACTTAAGTAGTTCCTGTAAATTTATTTCCAATACTGCGTATGTACGCAATATAAATTAGAATGTGTGGTCGTTTTGTTTTTGGCTCGTAAATTTTTTGGAGAAATATTATATTAAGTGGTATGTAAAAATCATTATTTCATTTGCCATTATCTAAGTTACTTTGTGAAAATACTAATAGTTTTAAAATTATCATGTTTAATTAAGAAAAATATTTATAGCCTTTTTGTGACGATTATGCTGTATTAGTGTTATTTCCTTTCCTCTTGAGTTTTACTTACGCAGATTTAAAATGAATAGAGATGCAAATATTAAAAACATAAAAAGTTAACTAATTTAATGTAGAAAATTATAATAAAGAGTAATAGAATTTTCTAATTTTCTCCAGTTTAAATACTTATCAAACATTTATATTACACGGAATATACTGTTAAAAATAATTTTATTCAATGTATTATTTTAACGGCTGAACACAATAAATATGAAAAAAGAACGAAAAGAAAATAAAGAAACATCATTATGAATAGAGAAGGATACTTATTCCAATACGAAAGTCACAACATTAAACGATCTCCAAAGACGACGTCAGAAAAGGCAGCAAATTTTGAACAAAAGGCTTCCTACAATTCATACACATTTTTGAGTATATTTGATCAACAATTCCTTGATTGATCTAGAAACTTGCAAACGGTTATTGATAATAATACAGTTAATTGTGATACTTACTATTTTCCAATCTATTCATCCTAACATTTCAACCTTTTTTTCCTTGACGTTGCAAAATAAACCATTACAGATTTTTCTCCTATAGATTTCAGTATTTCATTCACTGTTATTTCAGATATTATAGAAGAAATCTTTGTAGATTTTTCTCCTGAAGACTCCACCGCCACTTCAGAATATGTATTTCTATCTAATATTACCAACGAAGAACCTGTAAAGTTCAGTGGTATTGATTATTTTTCTATGAGAAATTTGGAACTGGAAGCTGCAGAGAAGTCAGAAAAAGGAAACACAAGGCTATCTATACAACTTGTGATATAGAATTAAATAAGAGGGATAGATACTAGAAAAAGCCAATTTGGGTATAAAAAAGTAGATAATAACTAACTTCAAATAGAAATGTAACCTGAAAAGGCGATGGCTCTTGAATACATTTCAGCTTTTTGCATTATCAATAAAATCGTTTTTTTTTTCAATCCAATTGAAGACACGTGACAGCAAATTTTCAATTGTTTCTAGAGATAACATGTTATGAGAAAAAAATGTATGGACGGTTGATTATTGACAAGAAACATGTTGAAAGGAAGACAAAAGAAGCAATTTAAGACGGTCAGTCACTAAATTGAATTATTGGTCAATAGATCATAGGAAGGAAAGAATTTACTCGAATATATTTCTGGCGACGTTAGATATTAACGAGTGGACTATTCCCTACTGTCTTTATGATAAAATACCTTTAATCACAATCCCATTCCGATTTTGCAAAATTCTAAACGAGATTCTGTAAACAGTTTCCTAATTTTATTACCCAAGTTATATCATATTATTACCGCCAATCAAGCAACAAAACAATATCTGGAATCTTCAATATAATCAAAATCACAACTATGTAATTTATACGTTGAATATGCATTGTCAGTGTACAAGCCAGTTGCTTATAGGAAACTCTTGTTTGGCATATTGGTGTAGGAAAATATAGACTGGTTTAAATCTAAAAAAGACGCTTGTGACTATTGTTGGTGATATCAAGCATGTAATATTTTTCGCCATCTTGAATTAAAAAAATCTGGGTTCAAGCTGAAAAGGACAAAGTTAAAAAATTGGAAAACATGGTATTGCTCATACTATTATTACCATTTTGCAAGCTGTGACATTATATCTTTTGTCCGCTAGTGCTATATAGTTTAAAGCCAAATTAGCAGCACATAATATTGATACAAATCAAGTTACGTTACGGTTCGATGAAACAGCCTGTAATCTGAAAAGCTACGACACATGCCTTGTTTTTTGTAAATTATTTAAGAAATTTGTTACATAAAAACCATAAAGATGTAGTTATATGGACTGATGTCTGTAATGCTCAAAATAGAAACCGTGTTATTTCTGACTCTCTTCTTAGATTAGCAATGAACAACAATATTATAATTACACAAAAATAGCTCGAAAATGGCCACGCTCAAATGGAGGTTGATTTGATTCATTAGTAGTCGAGAAAAGGCTCAAAAATGTAAAAATTTTCCTGCTACCTCAGTATGCATCTTTGACTTTAAAGGCCTAAGAAAAAACCATTTCCTTATAAATTCCTGCAACTGGATCATAAATTCTTTAAGAATTACAGGTTTAAAGAGTATCAAATTTATGAATAATTAAGAAAGAGTAACATTTTTTTGTTACAATTGCGTAGTTGATCTGCAGGAATAAAAATATAATTCAGAAAAAAAACATTTTAAAGATGAATTTCGTCTATTGATTAACTTTAATTGTCTAAACTGTCTATATTAGAGAGTAAATATAAACATTTACAACAAATGTGATAAAGAGTGTGATTTCTCGTGACGGCCACCAATTTTACAATAATTTACCGTATGAGAAGAAATAAATTCCTATTCAAATACATGAGATCTCTTTATTTAAATTTATTTCAATTATCATTTATAAGTATACAAAAGTTTTTTTTATTGTTTTTGGAGTCTTTAGAAAATTTAACTCAGTTTTTGTTTATGCTCTTTTTTATGTTTTTACAGTATTTATAGTAATTGACTATTAATACCTACTTTTTATAAAATTTCAAAAGAAATCAGTGATTTCATTTAACATAAAATTAGGTTAAATAAATCGATAGATAATTATTTTCACTACACAATCTTTTATTTCAGCCCTGTAAAAGTTGTATGTGTGTGTGTAATGATTCAATACCGCAAAAGTGTATTTTTTAATCGATTGCGAAAATTATTGACTAAAGAAAAATAACGATAGATGAAGTACATAAAGTCATAGATAGTTTATAATTCAGTGAGCTAAATATGTAATAGTAAAGAAGATATTTAGTTTTTTCGCTCTTCTGTAAAATTGGTCATACCAAGTTCCGTGGTATTAGCCACTGTTCGTTGCGCGGTATTACAGTATAACGAACGATATACTTTTTCAAAGTTATTTATTTGATCATATTATTTTTCACTTTAAAATAAAACTCTTATTGATTTATAATTAGCATTAATATCGAAAGTGTACGAAAAATTTAAATTTAACTAACATTATAATATTAAATAGTAAATATAAGTAAAACGCACACAACATAAATAAATTAGTTGTATAACTTAAATATTATTATTTATTTATTTATCGACTTTATTAAGGTAGTACTTAATTAATGTTAATACGATAGCGAAATAAAATTACTATAAAATTATGCCTCTGCATTTTTTATTCTTATAAAAATAAGAATTTCGCATTGATACGAAAAAAAAACAAAATCCTGTCTTTAAAATATGACATAAATGACAAAATTTGAGCTAATTTTGTAAATTTTAACTATCTGAAAGTTAATTTTTTACTTAAATCTTTTTTATAATTTGTTCGTATGAAATATCAACATTCTTGTATAAATTTATTCTTTGATTTAGTTCCGCAGCTCTTGAAAAAATATAATTAAATAAATACTTTATTTATTAATTATAACATTGCTTTGTTCCTCTTTGCTTTCTCAGTTTGAAAATAATATTGCTTTATTCTTCTTTGCTCTCTCAGTTTGAGTTCCAGAGTTCTTGACAAAATATAATCGAATAAATACTTTATTCATTAATGAACTTTTCTATTAAGGAACAAAGCAACAAATTTGTTCCTTTTTGCTTTCTCAATTTGAATTTATACTTACTACCATCATTTAGTACGAAGTTTCGTCGTAATACCTATTTTAGAATTTTTAAAATATGTTTCCGGACGAGTACGTTTACAACACAAACTTTTTATCGTTAATACTCGTAGAACAAATTTGTCTTTAGCATCGATCTATTTTGGTTTACACATATGTATTTATTGAACATACAATAATTAATTCATAGTAATTTTAAAAGTTTAACGAAGCATACAATTTTATAAAATAATAAAATATTGTACTTCGTAAAGCTCAGAATTTGACTTATAAACAAAATTGATAAAATAGAATTCGTCTTGGGCACAAAGGATTTTGTAAAAGTTTTCATTTAAAACTCCGAATTATTAACATTTAGTACAAATTATAAAATTTTAGATAAGTAGCTTACATACTAACATGAATTTCAATAAATTTGTTTAATTTAGACATTGCAAAAAAGAGATCATTAAGAAGGTAGTTGTACTGTTTAGTAAAACTTTAGCAGGGAAAGAAATCTATATATTCTTTCCATCTCAGAATCACATTTCATATAATTGTTTAATTATGTTAAACTGTTTTGGTATTTTTCTGTGGAGAAAAATCTGAGCGATCGAGCCGTCTGTATTCGTTTGAAAAATATTTTCCACTTAAAAGGAAACGTGGATATAATAATAATTCCATCATTCCTCTTAGTAAAGCTGTATTTATAACTGCTTATCGGATGGTTATTTTTTTAAAGAGGAAATTAATCTTTCTCTTTTTTTTGCACTTTCATTAGCAACACGAATTATTGACATTAAAAGTTTATAATGGCCTTACTAACTCTCTCAACATAAATTGTATGGCAATTAATAAAAAAATAAACTAATGAAAAAAGTGTTTCTACTACTAATGCAATTGATTTCATGAATAGAATTTACTTATATATATATATATATATATATATATATATATATATATATATATACATATACACGCACACACACACACACACATACACACGAATATATGGTGGAACTAAACAATGAATTTCTTAAATAAACTTACACAGAAGCATTTACCAAAAAGGGAAACCGTTAGATGTATTCTAAGAGAAATATTTAATAATCTATTTATATGTATATGGAGATATTTACCTAATTCAAAGTAAGTCAAACTCACAAATAAGAAAATTTCATTCACTGGAAAAATAAAATTTTCAGGAGAGTCCCAATTATCTTATCGCACCCAAGCGGATTTCCTCGTAAAAACTTTAGGTGTACATATTCCTTCAATATTAAGTGATATGTTATTATTGCTTCTGATGGAACCGTTCAGAAGCCCAAAGAAATACAAGAGGTTTATTATTTGCGTCTGGGGAGTAGCCAACAAAACATTATTTAACAAACTTTTCAACCGACTGTGTCGCGTAGGTGTAAATATTAACTGATGTTTTCTTAGTTCAGTCTGATTCAGACAGAGTAGTCAGTAAGGATGAAAATTGTAGGGGATCATTTAAGGTAAATATATTTAATTTTGAAAGGAAAACTTTATTGAGTCTTTAAGGTCTTGTATTTTTTTTTTGGTATAAGTAACGGTGAGAACAAATTGAGAACATTGTAATTTTCATTAAAATTTCATTTGGCTCAGGTATTATATTCTTTTTTTCTAAAAGTACAATACAGTGTATTTATTCATATTATACTTTATATATATTATTTATTACAATTTATTACAACAAAATTTGTATATATATATATATATATATATATATATATATATATATATATATATATATATATATATATATACATATATATATATATATATATATATATATATATATATATATATATATATATATATATATATATGTATATACATATATATCTTTGTTGAAATACTTTGATAAGTAAAGGTTCGGTAATAAGTAGAAAAAGGTAATAAGTTCGAAAAAATGACAAATTTGTGAAATAATTATAATTTTCAATAACGTTAATATGATTACAAATCTACCGAAGGCACACTACGTTATTCCGGCAGAAAACAAAATTGTAAAATAATTCGAAGTTATCCACACTAATAAAATTGTGGAGCTTTAACGTAGAAGCATATCGTGTTATTAAAATATACATTAATAATAACCGCTTCATACATGAATCACGTTTAACGTGCACGCATCGTAACTCACGCATGTATTGAATTTGAATATTTTTTGTTAGATGGAAATGCATAATTTAATTCTTTTGTAGTGTTAAAATTTGACAGTAAGAATATAACTCAAAAATGGTTCTTAGTTCAAAAGAATAATATTTTTGACAGCTTATTTCAATGGAAAGTGTCAATGTAAAAAGTCATCGCGTGATAAAACCGCTTGCCACCTGTATTGTGTTGAATATAAAAAGATTTGTGATTAAGAATTTGTAAAATAATAGAGAAAATTTTTCAAAAGCCCACTTCACCAGTTATTAATGGAGACTTCTAACAATATTTCTCATTCTCTGGTTGTCGTAATTTTTTTCAGTGTTATCCGAGATGAAACGTTAATTAAAGATTTTATCAGTTAGATTTGAGTGTATTGTAGACACGAAAGCTTCCACTCGTGTATGCATTTGTGTGTGCGTACGTGCACACGTTATTACGTAGCTTTGTCACTCTGTCGTCTCTTGTTATCCCCCTCTTTCTATTACTCTTTTTAAAACATTTTTGTAATCCCATAATGCGCCAATTGTTTTGTTTAGTACTAATTTAATTACATAGTTTTTTTTAATAAAAATAAATAAAAAATATTAATTTTTAATATATACTATTTTTGTGCATAATATGCACTTGTAAATTATGTTAATGAAATTTCTAATTAAAAAATTAATTACTTATATATGGAGTCATTGTTTTATAAGCTCTCGACTGCTATCATTGTGCGCGGATAATGTGCTGTACCAAATTGGTTACTCAGTAGAAAGCTTCCGTTTTTATATACATGATATATACTGGTTTAAATCCAATTGAGTAACTTATAGTAACATTTGTGGTTAACTTTTATAATATTCAGTGAGCATAAAGCATATTGTAGTACTATTAATCCCCCCTTGGGCAGTAAATTAACTATAAACAAATCATTATGCAATTGAAAAGCAGGTGTCGCTTGTACGGGATAGGTAATTAAGAAACCTTTGCAGATTTCCTCTTAATAGCGCTTTTATTAAGAGGAAACCTGCAAATAAAGTCCCCCATTATAACAAAAAACCTAATTTAAGTTTAGAAAGGTTTTAATATAAAAGAGTTGAATAGATTTAAAAATTAATAATTTTTGGCGTTTCGTCGTATTTAATCGGTAGAGCTTGAATGAAATATTGTTGTTGCTTGCTGAAAAGACTCGCCTGGATTTTATAGAATACTGATAGTTATATCATTTAATAGATAATATCAAAATTTTGCAGTCGTTTTCTCTCAATAATAAAGAAAGAATAAACAAGTGTTTCCTCATCTCGTTATAAAAATGTTTTTTGGGGTTAATTGTATAGCAGATTACTTGGGAATATAAATTTTTACCCCATTATTATTATGAAATGAATATTGGAATCATTTTAGATTTTATTTTTCTAAGTAATAAATATATCTATGCGAAAACTCTCAATGCAGTAATTTTTTTATTCAATTCGATATCTGCAAGAAATATTGTTTTAAACTCAAAAGTTCCGGTATTTAAAAAAATAAATTCTTAATTCTATGATTTATATAGAATAAGTTTAGAATAAGTAGCACTAAACTTACAATTTTTGTTGTAAATTGTTTGAAATACTTTGAGAACGTAATATAATATAGCATTAACTAATTGGGATTACTACGTAACACCTTTGATTCTAAGAGCAAAATGTGATTTTTGTTGAAAAGTGCTTGTCATCATATGGCCAAACGAACTTTTCATCTAAATATTATGATAGACAGAAATGTAGTTGTGGTTTTTCTTCCATTGGTGAAAATTTTGTGAAGTGAAAAATTTTTGGACAGTAGTGTTTTTGTTTATATTTCTTTTTTATTTGTTTAAGCATAATTTTTTTTTATCAAAACGAACAACCGTCTTGCCTTTTTCACACAGCATTTTCAGTCTTGCCTTTTTCACACATTATTCTTAAACAATGTTTAGTATTTATTCAGACATGAAACAAACATTTTCAATGAAAACTTTTAGAAATTTCTTCTCTTTGTGTTTTAGCATAGTGTAACTTATTGAAACAGGATATTTTATTACATTCTTGTTTAAAATGTATCGCCGATCTAAAGTATAATATTTATGAATTTATTATTTCATAAGTTTTGGTAACACGATGTTGATTGTTTTTAAAGATCATTATTTATCATAATTTTTTCAATTCTCTTCAATTATGTTTGTGTGATAATTTCACTATTACAATTTCATTGCGTATTCGGAACATGCTATACATTATACATTTTGACAACATCCCCTCGTCGTCTCCTTGTCCATCTAAAAAATTGGTTATTGACATAATAGAATGAGAAATATAAATCAATATAAATAAATGAATGAAAAAGTTTGTAAGAAAACTATGCTATCAGATAATAAGAAAATAAATTAAGTTTAAAAAAAAATTTACGATTTAGTATTAGCATATGTATAAGGGTCTGTTAACTTAAAGGTATTGTATGAAAGGGAACATAATCTCCTATTACAATCCTTTGAAAAAAAAATGGCCACTTAGCACTATGGAAATACTAAAGAAAAAGGTTTCATATACATTCGAATATTCAAAAATCGTTTTTGCTTATTGAATGGAACTAGTAGGTAAAATAAAACTTTCTAAATTTGAAAATTTTAAAAGAATTTTAAATACATTCGATTTTAATTAAAAGATTTGTTGTAGTTATATGGATAGATGTTCTGTTGTTTATTTCAATATAACTGTTTAATTATTTGTAACTAATTATATTGCGGTTGAATTGCTAATTATGACTTTCTGAATGGACAAGAATATAACAGGAATTCTAATTCCTCATGCATAACCAGTATTAGTCGGTACATGATTTGCTACTGTCTTTGCACACGATTCCACTCATGCACATCGTGTGGCCAAGGTACTCTTAAGTTGTTGAGCTCAGGATTCGCCGTTTAGTTTAGCTAGCATAAAATTCCACCCTCAGTTCGATCGAGTATCTGTGAAACATTCTAAAGCGGCGTATTAAACGCGGTACTACGGGAGCTAAAAAATATTATTACTTATTATTAGGGGTGTATTCTCTAGGAAATCGTTAAAAACCTCATCTAGGGCAAGCCATGAAGAATTTTAGCAATTATTTCGGCAAAAGAAGGTAGCATTTGATACCAATTTTCCCTTTTCTTTTGTTTCTTTTTTCTTTTGTAAATACACGATATTGCCAGTTGAAGGCCCTCTCTCGTTGTGTTAAAACGAGTAATTTGAAAAGAATACAAAAAGAAAGCAATTACGAAAATCTAGTTTACAAGCCAGTTTATTTTAATCTTATGAATTAATTTTTTTTTTCATTTCGTTTCATAAAATCTAATCTCCTTACACTTTTATTTGAATGAAAAAATCCTTGGTGTTTTTTTTTTCAAAAAATAGATATTATAAAACATGAATAAAATTTCTATTATTGAGATAGAACTTCAGAATGTTTAACAATTAGCCAATAGACAGGAGTTCGAGCAAAATCTCGTAAAAATTATGACACGAATTATTATATTATACAAAACAAAAAATAAGAAGAACCTACCTCAGTTTAATAAAGTGAAAAAAAAAGAATTGATTAAGTGAAGATTTACAGGTATTCCAAAACAAAGGGTAACGAGTAAGATAATAAATTATTTTTAAATGAATTATTCATTTAAATCAATTATTTTTAATTAATAAAAAATTACTTATGCCGAACTGGACAAAAATAATTGTATATATCCAACAGTAATTTACAGGGACTTTTATCTAACATAACCTAAACTAATTTTGCATTTCTTGTTCCATTCCTCCGTAATCACAATTTCTCTAAATTTAACCTATTTCACATTTCCTAATGCTTTTGTAGACACACCTGCAATATTGTTATTTGAATCTATCTTCACCATGTCTAATTTTATTTTTTGACCTTCCAATCTTTTCTTTCTTGAATTTGTTTTCACCACTTCAAATACTCTCATATTTAAAATGGTAATGAACCTCAATATGTCTAGAATTCTTTGTAAAATTTCCATATATAGTAATGGCTACTACTTCTGAGTTATCCTCATATATCTTAATTAATTTATAAACTTTAGCAATGCATTTTATATACTCAATTTAAGATTTCGTACTCAAAGTTAAAATATTATTCTGTTCATAGATTCGATATCGATACCAATATAAATTTATATTCTACCCATGTTCTTCATTTTAAATTTATCAGAAAATTTATTTTTAATCTCAGCAATAACAACTTGTTTATCTTTATAGCAAATCAAAAGATCATAAATAAATAATAAAATATAAACAGTCAAGACGTTCTCGCTTTCAACATACTTACGTATTTACTTTTGCAAAAACTGAGAATAGACAGAAAATCATTAAATCATTCATACCAGGCATGATGACTTTTTAAGCCCTCTAATGATTTATTTATTCTATAGACTCTATCTTCAATAAACTCTAACTTCAGACAAATTTATGCCATGCAAACATGCTGTCTACGTTCTACTCTGCGTTTCTACTGTCTACTTTGCAATAATAAGTGTCATAAATACAGTAAGTTTGTTGAAAAGCTTTTACCTCTATCCTAGTTTTATATACACTTTCATTCACTTTATATATTTTCACTTCAAATCAATTTCTTTTTTTTACTCAGGAAGTGTCTGCCTATTGATTTCTTGTCTATCTTCTTTTTTAACATTATTTTCTTCTTCTCGTAGTAAAATCCACATAACGTTACTTCATTTCCTACTATATCATAATGCTATTATTACTCTGTTGTTGATAAAAACTTTACATCCGGTGTCAGTATACATAAGTAACATTCCCAGTGCTATTTTTTGGTCCCATTTGGATCTTCGTCTTTGTTATAGAATTCTGGCAAATACTATACTTCCATACTTTTTAGATTTTTTTACCGATGGCCTTATTTTAATATTACATGTGAAGTTTTACTCTCAAAGCTGTTAGTAAAGATTCTTTTTGAGATGTGCAGCTATTGTAATTAATTCTGCCCAAAGTTTTCTTTTAACTTTCGTTTCAAATAACACATCTTTCCACATCCAATAAGTATAGATTTTATCTCTCTGTAATCCCAGTTAGTTAATATGCCGAATAAGATTTATTATTTTTTTTTTTACGTTATGGAGTTCTTGCATTTATATACTCTGTCCCGTTGTCACATCGTATTTTCTTTATGATTCTCGCAATTAAATTTTCTACTTTATTAACAAATTGCATTAAGTATTAACACGCCTTATGTTCTGTCTGGATACAATATACTGTAACCAATTTGCTTTAGTCATTTATGATAATAAAAAAAAAATTTTTTGGTGATTTCCTGTAGCTTGATGTTGTCCATTTAAATCCGTATGTGAAACTCGTACTATATTCTCTACTCTTCTTTGTTGTTGTGAAATGGCAAGTTGTGCATTTTGTTTTAAATACATGTTCCACCCTTTAAATAGTCCGATTCTATCTCTTTGGGTAGCCCGTTCACTAAGTCATTTCTATACATGATTTCTTAGTTATTAAAATGATAAATCATAATGTACGGTGTAGTTTTTTCTTTCATAATCATATTACTTTTACTCACGTTTGCTTGTAACTTTTATTTATTCACGTAACTTTTTATTTAATAGTCTTTTATTTTTAATCGCTATAGCTATACGCCTTCAATATGAGTTGTATATTTTTGACATTTTCCCTCGTGAAACAATTGCCTGTGATTTTCGAGTAGTTTAGTAAATTTCCTTCATCTCTTTTACAAAAATAGCCGAACTGAAAAAAAAAACCTTTAGTATTGAATATATGTCAGGCTTTATATTTTGATACATAGAAGTAACCTATAGTCTTTGAATCAAATTGGAAAAGACATCTCGGAAATATGGTAAATAAATGATTTTTTTTCCCTATTTAAATGTCACTGGTAAATTCATAGACGAAACATTAAAGGTGTCAAACTTGTGCAGAACTATTGTTACACTACTATAGTCGCTATAGTTACGTTATTCTTATTTCAGATTATTTTGTTAAACTTTGAATACATTAGTATTTAGGTACAATTATTTTTCATCAAACAAAATACCCATATTCAATCGATATCAATAAATGTAATGTCTTATACATACATACACACACACACATATAATATATACATATATGTATATATATATATATAACTATATATATATATATATATAACTATATATATATATATATATATATATATATATATATATATATATATATATATATTGATATGAGCAACATATATTTAGTACGAAGGTCACCATATAATCATTACTGCTTTGATGGAAGTTTCTTGAAATAAAACCAAATAATATGAGATAAAAGTTAATTAGTCTTTAAACTTGTAAAAGCTTTATTATGCTTATATTAGTAATAATGCTACAGTATAGTCTAAAAGTATCAACAAATTAGCATTGCCAATTATTGAACCTGCAGTTATAGGTACGGATGTATTTACAGCATAACACGGTAATTACGCTATGAATACTGCCATTCTGTGGGACAATATTTTTTGTTAATTTGTGGTCTAATTCATACTGTATGATGAGACATGAAAAAAGACGTGAATAATTAAATTTAAAAATGCCTTAATTTCATCACCTTCATTGGCCTTTTCAGGAAATGGCTATTGAAGAATTTTGTGACGAATAATTGCTCTCGAAAATTTTGACGGGATGTCTTAAATAGTATTTTTATATCGACCTTTGGGAAGCTATATATCTTTATAAGATATTATCTAGATTACGATTCAATTAGACATTTTTCGGAAAACAAGGGAAAGGGAAGACAAATTTTCAGGTGAATCCTAAGCAAGAAAATTTTTTTGAAGTTAATTTCATATTATTAACTAGTTGTGTAATGTAATTTAAATTACATTGGAAATTTGTACAAACTATTTTATTACATTTTCAGTTCATAACAATCAGAACTAATAGATTGATTTGTCAAATATAAATTTGAATTCAACTAATAATTTACCCATACTTTTAACAATTTTTCCTCACCGCAGGCGCAAGCAGATAATTTGGTGACACAATGTTTTGGAGACCACCACGTGACCACTTCAAATAAACTGACCACTGAAATGAAGATTAGAGATGTACGTCCTTGATTTCTTAATAGGTAGGTCCGGAAAGTTGGAAAGCAACATGCGCCCTCGCTTCACTACGCTGAACAAGGTGGAAGAGTCCTTGGGGCAAATGAGACTTCGGTAATGAATACGTCTTTCAATTCACGCTTTTACCTGCTACTATTCGAGTACCTGGTTCAATTTTCTTGAAAACTGAATTGAATATATTTCATGTTTCAAAATAGAAGCATATGTATGTTAAAACTGAAATATTTTTCCTATTTATTTTAAAAATAGTGTTTTATTGTAATGTTGCCAATATACGCAATTAAATAAAACTACGTGATGTAGTATTACTTCTACTTTCTTTGAGTTCTTTACCACGATCTAGGTTTCGTTGTATTACAACACCTTCAGGTGGGCTATTAGTAAATATAGCGGTCCAAGATAGCGGTTAGCGGTCCGAGAAATTACATGAGTAACTTTCCGATGCGATAATTCGCATCCCAACTAATATTACAATTTTAACTAATATTAAAAATCCTATTAATCCTTCAGTCGACGTGATTTTTTGCTTAGAGTAGTTAGTGGTGTAGGAAATTACATAGACTACTTTTTAATTCAGAAAATTTTGTATTAACATTTGTTATGAATGCAAAAGTGTATTCTTTCACATCAGGTTGGAGCAAAGGATCAAAGTGTTCTTTTGAGTAGATAGCTGGTAAGCCGGGTAATAACATGGGCTACTTTTTGTCTTCCGAAATCTAACATTAGCTAATTTTATAATCCTAATTAATACATTTATTTGTCCATCTTTCAAGTAACAGATCATAGTAACAGATCGACGTCATGTTTTTGCACAGAGATAGTTTGCGGGCCGGGAAATAATATAGACTAAACTTTTGTTCCGATAATCTTATTTTCCGTTGTTCCTATCGTGTAATTTTTATTTAGAAAAAAGTACACGATAGGAACAACGGAACAATGTTGCAACTGAGTCACGGATGGACGTGATTTTTTTTAAATGTTACATACACAATATAAGATAAAAACAAAATCACTCCCTTGAATCCCAATTTTACAGGAAAATATTTTTCTTTTCTTTGTCATTTCTATTATAAAGTAAAGAAAATAAAGACTTAGCATTTAATTCTCTCTTATCATTCTAGATGGCACTACGTGTATTCATTTTTCCCTATAAGTTTTTAACAATAACCAACAACAGTGAAGCCTTGGGTAAAAATTCGTATTTATAGAAAGAAACTGGTTCTTCATTTAGACGTTATTTTGTGTCAACGTTGAGTATACTATTCTGAAATATTATCTTGGTCGTATCAAACTTTTGTTGGTAGTATCAAACTTTTATAAAAAAAAACGGAACTGTCGTGGCACTTTATTTGTTTGCATATACTCGAAATGTAAATCGAAATTAACAAGGAATGGAAACGAAAGAAAATGTAAAACTTGAAGTAACTGACGCT